>JAULKM010070460.1:0-27953 GCA_032355605.1 Rubia tinctorum
GAAGGGGGCGGACCGTTATAGTCTACGGAGATGGAATAGTCGAGGTGATCCTCATCCGGAAATGGAGCTCCCGCCGGCAGCATTTTCCGGAGAACCTCATCCCATTCGTTACCACTCGCCATTTCCGGTACCGACAATTCTACTGCTTCAGAATCATCCATTTTGATTTGGTCCCTGATTCGGTAGAGCAAAGGTACTTTTCTGTTGACTTTTTTTCTTTCAGGTTTGAATATTTGTTGTGTTTGTTTCTACTGCTCACTGAAGTTGGGGGAACGGAAACACACGAAGATTTGATGTGACAGAGCGGCCAGAGTCAAAACGTCTGTTCCCTGTCCTTTTTTAAATTCTATTTACATCATCTTTTTAGCATTACATTCACATTATCTTCCAACATTTACGTAATCCGCTAAAGGTAGATGTGTAAATTCAGGTTATTGTGTCGGATTCGTGTCGGGTTGAAACGTGTTGATTTCATTTTTCGTGTCGAGTTGGGTTGGGTTACTACCGTGCCGGATTGAAAACGTGTCAGTTTTTTTTCTCATGTTGAGTCGTGTCGGATTGAGTTAATATCGGGTTGGGTTACTGTCGTGTAATTTTTATACTCGGGTTAGCTCAGGTCGGGTCAGAATATTGTCGGGTTGGATCGGATCGGGTTAGTATTGTGTCATTTTTTGTACTGAAGTTTTGTTCAAGTCTAATCATGTCATTTATTTTTTTATAGTGTTTCATATTGGATTCAGATATATTTCATATTGGTTCATTTTATATCAGGTTATTATGTTACCCGATTAAATTTGGGTTGGTTTAGGTTATGTTTCAATAATATTATTATTACAACTGCACTATTATCAGGTTCTATTTCATTGTAACTTGTAACTTCAAGTTATACATTACTGGAAAACAGGTATATAGGCACGGTATGTAATTGTTGGGAGAGTAATATCGGTGCTAGGAATTTCATAGGAACGGGTAATCTAGTAAACGAAACAAATTACTGGTGCCTATTAATAAATCCAGCACCGGTTCATTGAATACTGGTGCTAGATACCGGTGCATATCAAGAAAAAATGTCTGAATTTAATATTTTTCAGCACTGATTTTGGCTGAATGATATATAACGGTGCTAGTACCCATGCCTATGACCGGAATAGTACTTTTTGCAGTTAAAATTGCAGTGGCAAAATATATAGCACCTATACTGGTACTAGGATTGTATTTCATTTAAAATTTTAAAAAATACATTAAAATTTTAAAACAGCCCCACGAAACTGCATTATAATTGTATAGGTATCAATATGTTGATGAATGGCACCGGTAGTCATACTAGTGCTTAATACATAGAAAAATTCCCAACATTTACAAGTTAGAATATGAAAATATGTTTTGAAAAATGGGTTTACATCATGAGTTACTCTACAACATGTAATAGCCCTTTTCAACAATTCACCAAAAAATATTTATTTAATGTTTTTATATTTAGCCAATAACAACAAAAATTATGTATTTTGTAGCAATGGATAATGGGGTAACACAATTTTTGACCACATTGTAATTTTCCAAAAATTGTAGAAGTAATCAATGTTGACTTTCGAGACCCTTCTGTTCACCCATACATGCCCAAATTCAAAGTCGCAATCGTATATTATTGAATTTCATTTTTGTGTCCGCTCGTAACTTCAAAAAGTAAAAACTTTACTCGTAACTTCAAATTGAAATCCGCTCAAAATTGATGCTATCCTATACACCCCAATTTATTTTCCAAATACGTAACAAAATATTTATCAACAATCGAGTATAAGAACATACCCGTAGTTATTTTTTATTTCCATTTCTTACTTCTAAGTAATCAATTTTAAATTAGTCCAGAACATGTATTAGCGCTTTTCAACATTTCACCAAAAATTCATTTATTCAATATTTCTATATTTAGGAAAGAATAACAAAAATAATATATTTTGGAGCAACGGATAATGGGGTAACACAATTTTGGGCCACGGTGTAATTTTTCAAAATTTTGTAGAAGTATTCATGTTAACTTTCAAGGCCCTTATTTTCACCCATACATCCCCAAACCGCAAACACGCAATTGTACATTATTGAATTGCATTTTGCTATTGCCAATTTTGTGATTCGATAATTTCAACTTTTTTGGAGAGACCTAAGTGCAAAAGACAAAAATTTTACTTGTAATTCCAAATTGAAATCCGCTCGAGCGTGATGATATGCTATACACCCCTATTGTATTTTTCAAATCCGTAATGGAATATTTATCAACAATTAGGCACAAGATCATATTTGTAATTCTCTTCAATTTTCATTTCTTACTTCTATGTAATCAATTTTAAGTTACTCTAGAACATGTACTAGCGCTTTCCAACATTTGATCGGAAAAAATTTTGTTTTTTATTTCTATATTTATGCAAGAATAATAAAAATTGTGTATTTTGGAGAGAAGGATAATGTCATAACGTTTTTGGGGCCATAGCATAATTTTTCATAAATATGTTAGAGGTGCTTTTATGCCCACTATCTTAGTTGAATAGAAGTGTTGAGTATTCATTGAATTCAATTCACTTTTCAAAATACTTTACTTCAATTTTGTGTTGTAATAAATATTTTGATTCTAATTTATTTAAATAAAAAATAGTAGTGTCCCACTGTGAGTTGCACAGTGTTATTAATTAAAAAAATTAATATTACGTACTTTTTGTGTCTTACATATAAATTGAAAATAAAGAATTTTATTTATAATTTTAAAATTTAGTCATTTACGAAAAACTATATTAGTAATAAAGTTAAATAATTAATTTCATTAGAAATCGTTACATATTAAATACAATAAAAATAATTATTTTTTATAATATTTCATTAAAATAATTTAAGAATAATTATTTATATGTTGAGCTCATTTTAAAGTTTATCATAATTATATATATATCTCACTGAATAAAATTAAATATCAAATATTTTTATTAGTCTCACTAATTATAAAATACCCTCATCTAATAGTTACTCGGTCTATAACAAAAATTTGTGATAATTTATTAAATATTATTTTTACAATACATTTCAAATTGATTTTTAAAATTAATATTTAGTCGACTCTCTACAATTACTAATTCAAACCCATAATTTTAATTAGACATCTCTCTTTATTTGACTATTATTCATTAGATTTATTAATTTAGTCGTGTGCATTTTAAACTTGATCTTGTGTATTCAGATTTGTTATGAGTTGACTTCACCTACTATTAATCATATCTCTAAAATCGTAATATATAAAAAAATCACTTTATTCTAATAAGTATGTCTAAAGAATTTATTAGTTTGAATCATAACCAAATTGACTTGGTTCCCTATTAAATGTTAATTGACTTTTTATAATTACATCTGTTTTGAGTTGATTACACATAGGGTTCTATAGTTGATTTATCGGGTTGAGTTAGGTTAGCCTTGAATTGGGTTCTGGTTGGATCGGGTTCGGGTTGGATCGGTTTCGTGTTCAGGTCACATTCGGGTCCAGATTATTGGGTCATATTCGTGTTTTGGGTTGAATTCTGTCGTGTCGGGTTTGGGTACAGGTCAATATTTCTTGGGTCAAAATCGGGTTTCAAGTTGTGTTTAGGTCGGGTTCGAGTCAATATTTCTCGGATCAGATCGGATTTTAGATTGATTCGGTCATGTCGGTATGGGTCGGATTCTCGGTTCGGGTCAGAGATTAATAGCTCTAGCTAAAGGTAATGTTTATTGAATAATGAGCCACTAACTTACAAATGCCTTTTAGGGAAAAATTAATTATATTCCACCACTTTGTAAAATTACTCCATTTGACTCAATAAAAAAAAGATAACCCATAACTTATTACAAAGTAATTGCAATTATGAAGATGTCACAATCTTCAATTAAAGCACTAGATCCAAACAACATACATAGTTTCCCTCTGTCCTACCCCAAATTACTCACTTACTTTATGACACAATTATCTATCAAAGTTTGACTGCATATTTGAATGAGAAATAATATTATCGTATGTGATATTTTTGAATTCGTCGTAACATGTAGTTTCTAGAAAGTAACTTTTTATTTGTTGTTATTATACGTATTTAAACATATTAAAAGTCAAACATGTTTTTTGAACGGTGTCCAATGATTGGACTGTAATTTGGGCTGGGACGGAGGGAGTAAATGATATATGTCTACCAAGATTGGGCTAAACAAAGCTATATGTTTGATAGATGGAACAGACCCCAACAAGGCTAGCATTCTAACCCAGCCCACTCTAAAGCCCAAATAGACTAAATTATCTCCATTAAAGGCTCCATTCTGATTACCACACAGATTTAAATATATATTTTCATGGCTCACAACAAGCAAGTTGCGTGTGAATCTAGCTAGGTCACAAGTTCTCAAAGTGGTCGTCTAAATTGTGCATGATTAGCGAGTCTAGAAATGACCAATGAGTAGAAAATGACAAACAAAAAAATTGTATCTTATCTTGGATCTTTTTGACAAGTTCCAAAAAGTTGGTGGAGTAAGGAGAGCATGATCATATCACTCCAGGTCTAGCCCCAGTTTCACCAGCTCAACCGGCCCTTCTTCTTAAATCCACAAAAAGTGATATCTTTCCTCTTCATGACAACCATGGACGAGTTGGGAAAATAATTGCCTTGTGTAGAATCAAGATAACAAAAAGAAAGTATAAAAAGAGAACACTGATTTAACGTGGTTCACCAAACATATTAACTATCTTCACGAACAAACTCATACTTTACTACCACGATGGGTTAAACAGGGTACAGACTCAGAGGGGTGACTCTTAAGACCAGGACAGATGTCTACAAAACTGACACTCTAACTCTCCCTCTATTTATAAGAGTTCAAGTGCAGCTCTAGAGTCTTCTAATCACGTATCTAACTCTTAGAATTTCCGATTCATGAACCATCCCTTGATCGGCTCATTCATGAATGTAAACAATTCAACTCTTATTAATTAACCTTTTGGAATTTTAATAGATGCCCAACAATACCCCAGTCGATTCAAAATCCAAAACTAAATAAGAGCCAGACGCAAATGGACGAATATAACAGATGTGCAACAGTTGTGCTAGATGTACAAGATGCACGGTGGTCATGTCAGATGTACCATAGGACTACAAATGCATAGGAGAAGTGCCAAACAAACGTACCAGAGGTGCCCAAATATCACCAACCAGAATAAATCCAACCATGAAAGGATTTATTAAACAGAACAAGCTTAATCTGGAACGAACTTGTTAGCATAACAGACTTGTAAACCTCGACAGATGCAACAACTACAAGACTTCTACTACATCCTCATCTTCAAAATTTGTACTAGTTTCCAGTACAACAGCAGAATCCAGTTTTTCATATAGCATCATCTTTGGACATTGATCTTCCCAATGCCTTTTCTATTTGACGTAGTTGAATATATCGTTGGGTTTAGGGCCATTGAAATTCTATCTCTTGTTACAATAAATTCTGTGTCCCTCACTTTCATTAACAAAAATGCAGCCGCCTTACTATATGCATCGGTACCAGCCACCTTATGGCGCTTCTCTCTAGTTAGAAGAGAGAACCCAACCTCTTCCAAAGTCTGAGTCTCTTTACAAACCACAATTGATTGAACAAAATTCTCATATGGCAATAGTAAAGAAACTAACTATATTAAATCAACATCCTCATCATCAATTTCAACCTTAAGATCATGCAATTTCAATAAAATTGAGTTCAACTGATCAAGATTATCCCTGAGAGGTGTATCTTCCTGCATACGCAGACTGAACAAACATTTTTTAGAAGCAACTTGTTGGTTAAATATTTCATCAAATATAGGCTTTCAAGTTTTTCCCACATATCAGAAGTAGTTGTTAAACTTGCAACCTCGACGATAACATCATCGACCAAACACAACAAAATCGTCGAATGAGCCTTTTCTTACAGAGCCTCCAACATCCTCAACCGATTTCTTGGATGTCTCACACTTCTTTGATTTATTTGGTACCACCATAGCCAATAACGCCTACAAGCCTTGTTATTTCAGTAAAGAACACATCTTTATTTTCCACAAACTGAAGTTATTTCTCACAGTAAACTTTTGAATCTTCGTATTAATTGAAGACATCTTCTTTTCTTGTGGGAGCAAAAAACAAAGCTCGCAATAAACCCAAAAATATTAATCTCAGGCCAAAAGACCCAAAAAGGACGAATTAATGAATCACCGAGTGATTAATTATGCCATAGCCACAAAAGAATTAGTTCACCAATAAAACCAAAAACAAACCAGTTGCCACATAGACTAATTGATCGCCAGATTAACTTATGCTATAGGCCACCAAAACTGATCAGTTTACCAATAAATCAAAGAGGCATAATTGCTACGTAGATTAAATGGAAGGTTACGTGAACAAGCAGATTAATCTACCAACAACACAGAGGCTAAAACCAAACCTCAGTCTAGCAAACGCAATAATGTCAAATGCCGCTTCCCACTCAAACAACAACAAAATAATTTCTTTTTATTATATAGAACATAAGCTAATCAACCAAACTCTTATACCACTTAGGAAAATAATCCCCTTAAGCAAAATTAAGATAACAAAAAGAAAGATGAAAAGAAACAACATGGATTTAACATTGTTCACCAAACATATTGGTTACCTCCACGAACAGACTCGAATATACTACCACGATGGGTTAAACAGAATACAAACTCAGAGGGGTTATTCTTAAGACTGGAGCATATGTCTACAAATCCCACACCTTAACATTCTTACTCTCCCTCTATTTATAAGAGTTAAAATGCAGTTCTAGAGTCTTCTATTCCATGTATCTAACTCATGAGATTCCCAATTCATCAACCATCCCTTGGCCTGCCCATTCAGGAAGGAAAACATTTCAAATCTTATTAATTAACCTTTTGGAATTTGAAGAGATACCGAACGGGATGGATGAATTATCAAGGCAAAATCTCAATGAAGAGGAAGTTAGTAGCACATTTGTTCTTAAGGAAAATTCTAAAACTTGGTACCTGCAAAGTTACGAGGAAACAATGCTAGAATTATATGATGGAACTAGGGATCCCATAAACCACTTCTCTCATTGACGTGCAACGATGATTGTCACTAGCTGGAGCACAAATCAAAGATACTATTTAAACACGAATGTTGCTAACCATTATATAGTAGTTAGGCCCTGTCCAATTCAGTTGAATCGGAGTTGTTGAGTTGAGTTGAGTTGAGTTTATTGGAGTTGAGAAAAGTTGAGAATAGTTGAGAAGAGATGAGAAGAGTTGATTGGAGCTGAGAAGAGCTGAGAATAGTTGAGAAGAGATGAGAAGAGTTGATTGGAACTGAGAATAGTTGAGAAGAGATGAATTGAACTTAACTGAGTCAAATTGAACTGAAATGAATCAAACTAAACTGAAATGAAAAAACTGAACCGAAACAAATCAAACTGAACTGAACTGCATTAAATTGAATTAGATTGAATAAAAATTAACCGAACTGCATCAAAATGAACCCAACTGAATAAAGATGAAGTGAAATGAATCACACTAGCTAAACTAAACTGAAACAAATTGAAGTGGACTTAGTCTAGCCGAACAGGACTGAATGAAACTGAAAAAACTTAATCAAATTGAACTGAAATGAAGCAAACTGAATTGAACTTAATAAAACTTAATTGAACAAAAATAAGCAAAACTAGATAACGATTAAATCATATTACATATTAATAATTAATTATGATTAAATAATAGTGCATGCTAATTAAATCATAGTGCATGCTAATTAAATCATTTATTTAAAAATTTAATATATGATGTAATTATAGAATTCGAACCCCGGCGTTATCGAACCCTGTCAAAGTTTTTAAAACCAAACAACTCCAAATATATAAGCGTAAAATAATTCAAACTATAACATACACCCTCCTAGTATTAGATATGTTTTACGCACTTCAATTTTGGTAGTATGAATGTAAACGAATACAATATTGATACTACTATGCAGAAGATGTATACTTCCATAATTTACAACCCTAATTAATAATTTAGATATAATTTATCTATGATAATTATCTATTTTTTTACATTATTTACATTGTACCTTTTACCGTATTCAATCCTTGTAAAATTCATAACTAATTTAAACACCCAAGTGAGAATTAATTAAATAATTTTCAAATTAAAATTTCAAAATTTCATGATATTTAAAAAATAATTAAAATGTAATACTCTCTCCGTTTCCCTATTTGTAGCACACTTACCTTATTGGATTTTTTTTAAATGACACACTTTCCATTTTTGGCAAAATTCTTTCAATTTCATCCACTCATTATACTTTTTACTTTCTACATTCAATTTCATTCTCTCAATTTCTTCACCTAAATCCAAGCACATATACCTATGGTTCCACAAATAGAGAAACGAAGAGAGTATGTTAATTGAAATATGTTAAATATAATCAATTTAGTTATTTAATTATATTACATATTAATATACTAATTCAATAATAATTAATAATTAATCATGATATAAATAATAGCATGTGAATTACATAATTTATTTAAAATTTAATACATAGTATAAATATTATTATGTAATAACAGAATTTGAAGCATAACGTTGTCGAGTTTCAAGTAATATAAATTATAATAGTTTATACATTCAAATATGAACAACATTTGCCATAAGTTTCAAATTCAAAATAGATTAAAGAACCTTCTAAATTAAAAATATTTAAATGGAGTTGAAAGTAAACAATCTGAATTATTATAGCTGAGTTGAGAAGAGCTGAGAAGAGTTGAGAGGAATTGAGAAGGGTTGAGAAGAGTTGGGAAGAGCTGAGAAGAGTTGATTGGAGTTGAGAAGAGCTTATTGGAGTTGAGTTGAATTTATTGGAGATGAAATAAGTTGAACTGGACAGGGCCTTAATGGCAAGTCGTGGTCATCAACAGAGAAAATAGGTCTAACTAAATGCTTGCGAAGATAAAAACTCACACACTAGCGTCACATAGTGTGTGGTGTAACGAGATAGATTGGTTTGAAGACCTTAAACTAATTAACTACCAAATCAAGAAACAAAAAAAATACTGAAGATGATTCTTAAAAAAACCTGGGGTCATTTGGTTCGCATGTTTAAACTATTCATTTATCCTAAATTTATGTTCTACCCCATTTCCTTTATCATGCCTTATAGAGAGCTTGAATCCTCGAGAAATCATGCCTCTCAACATCTCCCACCTTCCTCTAGTATAGCTAGAGTACACTTATCAGCCACTCTCTAACTCGAATCTGCGAGATTAATCTATGCACTATCATATCTATAAATTGACCCAGGGAATAGCCCTATATGTCAGGACCCAACATGGCCATCCATTCTAGACAAATCTTCTGCCTTATAGAACATCAATGACTCAATGGTGTCCTCTAAAGTAAAATCATCTTAGTAGCAACCTGGCACAAAGAAAGAATCGTCTGAGTTTATTGCTAGCCTCAATGTGGTTCCATCCTTAGACAATCACGGCTTAGGTGTACCTCCTTACCCATAACCCCACACTAATAACTAGGGGAAACCTAGCTTCAATGTGGCCACATCCCTATGCAATCACGGCCTAGGTGTCTAGTACATATGTAGCCCAAATATCAAGCCACTCCACACTGAAGTTGGATTAGTGAAGTTGTCAGAGTGTTCACACTGCGAAGAGAGAACAAATGCCGAAAATGATGCGCCACTTAGCCAACACTACTTAGGCGGAGAAACATTCGATCCCTATCACGAATATTACATGAGTTGCTCTCACTCTGTCCATGAACAATAGAATGTTATCTACGCTATACACACAGGGAAAAATCGTGTAGCTACGACAATGAAAATGATTAACAAGATCTTAGCATCAAACGACACCCAGACAATGTAGGGCCAACATGCTAATAAATAGATGATGACTTAAAATATCAAAGTAACAACTGGAAATTAGATTTAATATATTCAGTAATGGATTATACTGACTTAGGCACCATAGCCTTTATCCCGGACCCAATCTGGGACTTTGGTTGCAGGATCCCAACGTCACCACACATGCTTATCGAAAGCTGAGATAGTAACTATTATTTAGAAGGAAAAACCACATCATTGGTGTTGTCTATGGGGAATAATATAGTTTCCACCATTCCTGTAAATTCATGGTGTTGAGGAACAGAAGATAGACAAGTCAGGGAGACAACGTGATTTCCTCTCCCCTTCACCGCTAAATTCACCACCCTGTCAACCCAAATCACATCTAGTGATTGAGGATGTCTAAGAGAGTGGAGATAATCGGAGTTGAAATCCCCCACATGCAGTTCATCAGCACAACAGGGAACAAATATACATGCAGTTCGTCAGCACAACAAGCACTACTATAAAAAATAAGTTTTAAACTACGCTTCATTGACTTCAATTGTGGAAAATAAGGCTATTAACCAAGGTTAAAAGTTCTTTTACTTTGGTTATTATAAAAATCGAAGTGAAAAAAATTCTTTTTTTTCTTTGGTTATTAAATCAACCAAATTTAAAATATGTCTTTTGACTTTTGTTAGAATAAAATTAAAGTTGAAAGTTTCTCTCACCCGATGTCGGGTAAAGGTGTATCTGATGTTGGGTTACCCGAAACCGGGAGAAGACTCTAACGACGTTGGGTGAAAACATGTTTAACCCTAACTTGGTTTTGACTTCTTTTTCTTTATCGTCCTTGTCAATTTGATCGGGCCAACGAAACAGAAGGTTGGCCACTAAATTGTTTTCTATAATATAGAGTGTCACGTCAACCATTGGGGGTTTGAAGATTAAAGGCACTTCCTAATTTTTACGAAGGAAGTGAATTAATAAATTCATGTCATTCTTTTTATAGGAAGAGTGTAGAAACTTCATTATTATTTTCAATTTTATATGAATAACACGATTTTATATGTGGAAACTCATCCTTATTTCTTTACTAGGATTTTAAATTTCATTTTTAAACTAAATTGTATAGCTAGTTTTATTTGAAGAGGAATCAGCACAAAAACGGTCTTGGTAGTGTGAGAATATATAATTTATTGAAACATATGTTGGAAATTGGAATGTAGGTTTTGTCATGGATAGAAGGCATTATTATAATAAAGATCATAGGAGTGTGGAGTAACAAGAATGTTTTTTCATTAGGCGAATAGTCTGGTAAGGCTTATTTCTCCAACATATTTTCCATCGGCTTCGAAGAAAGAGGAAAACTGTAGTAAATTAGGTTCTAGGAGAGTGGCTCGAGGGTTGACCATTGATTAAATTAGGTTTAACTTATAATGAAGTGTTTACATATAGTAAATTAAGCCGATGTTGACCGCTGATTACGTGTAGTCAAGCATTCTTTCTTATGTTTAGGTTTAGCCATTTATGGAAAGGTAATTGAGGGCTGACCATCGCTTACATAAAGTCATTCAAATTTCAAGTTTTATTACAAAGAAAAGTTAATGTTGACTGCTCGTTACGGAAAGTCAAACTCGTTTTCTGAGTATTAATAGAGAGTTAAATGAGAGTATAATCATTCATAAAAGGGAAACTCGTCATATTATTTAGTGTTCATTGAGAGTGGCTTGATGATTGACCATTGATCAAATAAGGACAAACCTATATTGAAGTGTTTATGTAGAGTAAATTAAGTTGGCGTTAACTGCTGGTTATGGGTAGTCAAACATTATTTCTTGTGTTCATAGAAAGGTAATTGAGGGTTGATCTTTGTTCACGTAAGGTCAAATTAAATTTTGAAGTGTTATTACAGAGAAGGTCAATGTTGACCGCTCGTTACATAAATTCAAACTCATTTTTTGCAATTCTTCTCCATTTTTCTCCACACCTGGGACCTTTTCCCTATTATTCCCAAAGACTTTTCTCCAATTATTCCACCATTATTTTCCACATCTCCACTCCTATGGCAAGCCACAAAAAATATCAAAGAAAAACAAAAGGAAAACATCAAAAAATATATATTAAACATCAACTTAAACTAAGAAGACCTATACCATCAACTCAAAATCAACATCAATTACAACTAATAAAACATTATAACAATCGTTAAATTAAAAGGCTTAAAACATCAAATTAAACTTAAAAAATTTCAATTGAAAATAATAAATCATCAACATCATAGCTTAAATTGTCAAGTTAAATATCAACTTTAAAGTATAAATCTCAATAAACTACACGTAAACGTCAATTGAAAATAGTATAAACATCAACTACAATAGCATAAGAATCAACAAAAATGATATAAACGTATAAACATCACTGGAAATTTATTAAACACCATCAACTAAACAATAACCTAAACAAACGTATAAAACATTAACTGAAATAAATCTCAACAAACAACGTGAAACGTCAATTGAAAGTAGTATAAACTCTAACAAACTAGAATCAAGTAAAATAAACATCAACTACAATAGCATAAGTATCAATAAAATTGATATAAATATATGAACATCACTGGATTTTTTTTAAAAAAAAAGTATCGTATGATGGTAATTTTTTTAAAAAAAAACATCATTTTCATAGATGCTATCTAGAGACATTAAATCATCTTGGATAATTATCAAAACATGGTTTAATGTTTTTCACCCATTACTTTTGTCTTCTCTTCGTTCCTTCTTCAATTTTCTACCATTCTTGTGAATGGCCTTCTTCCAATGATCTATTCTTCACTTTGAATCAATATTCAATGCCCAAACCTATCATGGAAGGCTCTAACTAAACATCAAACACTTCACAATCAAGGAGTTAGGATTCAAAATGATAAAATGTGATCCTATCCCTCTAATTGGAAAAGTACCCAATTCTCTGAAGTAAAACCTAAAATCTATTATAAATATGAGTATCAAACCTATCATAGAAGGCTCCTACTAAACATTAAAAACTTCACAAATTAAGGAGTTAGGGTACAAAATGATGAAATGTTATCCTAGCCCTCGAATTGGTAAGTTGCCAATTATCTACGGTAAAATATATAATCTATTACAAATATGAGTATCAAATGTTTTTTAAAAATAGTATCAAATGATGAAATGTGAAATGTTTTAAAAAGAGAGCATCAAATGTTTTGCCTTCTCTTTGTTCCTTCTTCAATCTTCTACCATTCTTGTGAATGACCTTCTTCCCATGATTCAGTCTTTGCTTCAAATCCAATCTTCAATCCTCAAACCTATCATGGAAAACTCCAGCTAAACATTAAACACTTCACAAATCAAGGAGGAGAAAAAAATTTATGTGGCCATTTTAAGTATGTGTAGGTGTGGGTCAAATGATAATTTGACAAGTGTCCAATTAAAGTTACAATTAAGTGCATCCCCATTTTCTCTCTTTATTTTTAATTACAAATGGACATTTGTTAAATTATCATTTGACTCACACCTACACATACTTAAAATGATCACATAAAAAAATTCTCATCAAGGAGTTAAGACTCAAAATGAAATGTGATCCCAGCCCTCTAATTCGTAAAGTATCCAATTCTCAAAAGTAAAACCTATAATCTATTACAAATATAAGTATCAAATGTTTTAAAAAGAGAGTATAATATTAGTCTACGGACCGTGTAGTTTTACAAAGTCCATTCCTCAGGACCATTCTTGAGCATTTTGCAACTTCAAAATGTGCGAGGTCCGTGCAACATAGCATGGTCTGTTCCATATGCATTTGTTTTCCTTGTTTCTTCAAAACTTAACCATTTCTCCTTTTCTATTCTAGAAAAAAAACAACCTTTTACCACATCGATAAGTAGCCTTCAATCTACTACCACCCTCGCAGGAGCCCTTAAATCTACAACCATACTTGTGAATTGACTCATCAAATGATGGTCTCCAATAAGCACACAAAAACATCTAGAAACTAACCAAATTAGAGGTAAAACACTCCAGACACTAAATGTTTACAGAATCGGGAAACTAGGGTGAAGAACAAGGTGATTTTAACCCTATATTTGGTAAAACACATAATATTGTAGCTAACCACCAACAAACAAAAAGATAAAATGGGCATATATTGCGTTAAGGAAATAGCAATTTTCCATCCCAATAGTTTTCTTTTGGCTAGTTTTAGGTCACCCAAAACCCAACATCCCACCTAATGTAAATTTTGATTTTTGGTAAAACTTTTAAACTTTGGTTATTTGCAATCGAAGTTAATCCACCCGACGTCGGTTGTGGTTTTGGTTCTGGTTTGGGTAAAACTTATGACTTCCGTTATTTACAATCGAAGCAAAAAATAGAAATTTTTACCGCGCCTCCTTTTACTTTGATTGTTTTAGGGATAATAACCAAAATCATAAGTGTTGTAGAACTGGAGCCGTAGGTAATTTCTCTAGTAGTGGAGAGGCAAGCAGAAAATTCCTCTGGAACTCAAGAAGGACCAGAGAAGAGTGAAGCAACCACAAAGGGACATTTTGAAGACTCCGAAAAAACTTGGGGGCCACAGAGTAGAGGAGGAGGTGGAACACTCCTCGCTGATAGAAGAATTTCTTAATTTTGCAATGTCAAATGGCTTAAAACTGCCTAGTCAACTAAAGATTTATGCTGGAATGACATATTCTAAGAAGTTCGCACACTGTTGCAGGACTTGTTAATCTTTTGGTCTTCAACACCATGACTTGGAATGGTGAAAATTATCGAAAGTCCCCCACAGTCGGTGCCAGTGATGGGGTTGTTCCTTCCAAATGATGGTAACTATCCCACCTCGCAACAAACGGGTACATCGACGTTTGGATCCTATAATCAAAGTCTCGGTTAGGATCCTAAGTAAAGGCTTTGATGGCTAAGTCAGTATCCTCTATTACTGAATATAGTATCTCTGATTCATAATTGTTTCTTACCTATATATCTCAAGTTGTTGTCTATTTATAGACCGATTGGGCCTACATTTTTGGGGTGACATCTGATGCAAAGATCATGCTGGTCGTGGTCATCGTAGTGTCTGTGCAACTTTACCTTGCACAAATAACGTAGGTCACGTTGTATTGATCATGACCAGAGTAGCAGTTATGTGTGTAATATTCACTATAGTGACAGGATGCTTCTCCTCATAAGTAGCCTTGACTACATGGTGCATACTTATCAACATATGGTTGCTCTTCGCGATGCAAACACTTTGCTAACTTTGCAAAGCTAGCTTCTCTATGAATTGGGTCTGACATTTGACCCATATATGATGTAGAGCTAAGTTTTTATATAATCCTTAGTTCTTTAATATATACAAATGTAACCCTCAGTTTTTTGAAAGTGTTGTTGTACCCAAAGTCATCTAAGCGGGCAGATGTACCCATTCATATTCTCATTAATATAAGTGGGCACTTGAATATACGTTTACATATTTTGGCTAGCCACAGTTACACACACATACATATATATACACACATACACGCTATATATATTTGAAGAATTTACGTTCTTGGGATTAGGGGTGGGCGTCGGTTCGGTTTAACCATTTTTCGATTTATTCGGTTTGGGTTATTTGTTTTTGCCCCTAAAAAGTCCAAAATCGAATCCGACCCGAATAACCAGAATTATCCAAACCGAATTCGGAATTCGGTTTCGGTTTCGGTTTGAAACCGAATTCAACCCGAATAAACCAAATTGACTATAATTTTTTTAAAATAATTTCTAAAATTGAAAAGTTTAATTTAAAATTAAATAAAAATATGTAATCTAATTTCTACATCATCAAAATTAAGTTTTCAAAATAAAATTCCAACAAGTATAATACAAATTCAACCATAACAATTTTAGCATTACATTTATTATTAAAGAAAAAATAGTTCGTTTTAATATTCATCTTCAAAACTTTCACATTCTTCAAGCTTTCAAGCACTCCACATTCACATTCACCTTCAAGCATTCCATAAATTTACTCAGGTTAATTAAGTTATTTACTTATTACCCCAAACTTACTTATACTTTAGAGTTTGAGAAAAAAATTTAAATATAAAGATTGGTCCTCCAACTTAAAATTATTTAACAATTTAATTTTTTAATTTAATTAGTATATATATTTATTTAATTAATTACAATTCGGTATTCGGTTCAGGTTTCGGTTTGGGTTTTAATATCCAAAACCGATTCAAAAACCATATTCAGAATTCAGTTTATTCAATTCGGATATCCAAAAACCATGGGGTTATTCGAATTTGGATAATTCAATTTTCGGTTTTTTGCCCACCCTGCTTGGATACTGTAGCTTTTTGGTTGATGTTTGAAGCTTTTTTTCTCGTGTTGATGTTTTTCATTATTTGGGTGAGGTGTATTTGATATGAGTTGATGTTTTATAGTTTTTTGGGTGATATGGGTGAGGTGTAGTTGATATGGATTGATATTTGTAGTTCTTCGGGTGATATGGATTGATATTTGTGGTTTTTTTAAATTTTCTCATGTTAATACTTTTAATTTTTGGCTGAGGTTTAGGCGATAGGAGTTGATGTTTGTACCTTTTCTTGTGATATAGGTTGATGTTTGTAGTGTGTTTTTTTTCTCATATTGATGTTTTTCATTTTTCCAATGAGATTTAGGTATTATGAGTTGATGTTTATAGCTTTTGGGTGATATAGGTTGACAGTTGCAGTTATTTTTTAGAAAAAGTTGTTTATGTTCTATGATTTTCATAATGAATAATTTATACTCTTGAGATACTGTAACTTTTTGGTTGATGTTTTTAGATTTTTTTTAATGTTGATGCTTTTCATTTTTGGGGTGAGATTTAATTGATATGAATCGATGTTTTGTAGTATTTTTGGGGTTATTTGGGTTGATATTTTCAGTTTTTTTTCCTCTCATGTTGATGCGTGTTTTTCATTTTCTAGGTGAGGTTTAGGTGTTTGGAGTTCATGTTTGTAACTTTTTTGGTGATATAGGTTGACGTTTGTAGTGTTTTTTTAGATGTTGGTGTTTTTTTATTTTCCGAGTGAATTTCAGGTGATAGAAGTTGATGTTTGTAAGTTTTTGGTGATATAGGTTAATGTTTGCAGCTTTCTTTTTAAAAATCAATAATTTAAGCATTGTAAATATTTTTATGATTTTCAGGTAATGATGTTTATGATTTTTAGTTCATGTTTTGTTATTCGTAGTCGATGTTTTTTAAATTTTTTGTTGATTTTTTAAATATATTTTGCTACAACTATGATTTTCTGTTTATTTTTTGCTAGTTGTAACTGGTAATAATGATTTTCAGTTTGATAATCATAATGATTTTTTTTACATTTTTAAAGATTTTAAAAAAAATAACTTTATAAAAAATAATTTTTCCGATTGCAGCTAGCCGAAAATTATGAAAAATGGAGAAAAGTCCCTGGAGAAATAATTAAAATAGGTTCCTGGAAATATTGGAGATAGGTCCCTGAAAAATTACTAAATATAGGTACTCGGCGCAAGAATAAAGTTAGAATTGCATAAATGCCACTGTTTAAAGTTTAAGCTGTGTCGCATGAGATCATCTCTATAAATAAACATAAAATTATGTAAAAAAAATTTAATGAATATTTAATAGTTATGGTTAGATTAATGAAGTTAATTTTAAGGAGATCGTTTCATTATAGGTGGTCTGTCTTTAAATTATTAATAGTTCACTGCATTTATTTACTTTTAAAAAAATAACTCACTGATAGTGAGAGGGATATTTATTACGCTCCTCATGCCTGTAAATAAAGATATTACACTGTTTGCTATGAATTTTGACATTATGATTGAATCTATCTTGTGCTAGATATATGCATAAAGCCACAACAGAAATCCTATTCCTTTTGCCTCCACTCACTTTAGCAAATGAATAGGCCTAATCCCCATGTCGGAATCTAGAACGGCCTACCACTTTCATACCTCCATACCCCATGTTGACAAGAAGAGGTAGTCTCCCATTCTATCTCCTTGCACACCAACCCCCCATGATTAATGTACTTAATGTAAAAATATTGCATCCGCGCTTTGAAAATAGAATCCAACAACTGCCAACATTTTTCAGTTCTTTGTGATCCTTGAACAACTAGAATCATTTTCTTCCTTGTGCTTCTTTTCGGCATCCTACAGTAGGCTCCTATAATAGGTTTGGTTTCCTTCATCTCCATACCTATCCATATAAATAAACCACAGTTGTATCTCATCTAAAGAAACATTATTTTGAAACTCTAACATAAGGAAACTCTCTAGAATATAACATGACAAGTCCTTTAACATTTTGAGGCAATGTAGCTTGCTAGAAAGTGTGGTTATTTTTGGTTGAACTATCGAACTTAGATAATGCATCAGCTACAGAGTTTGATTCTCTATAAATGTGTTGAAAAGAAAAGGATGTCTCACATGAGAGCTTCCATATTGCTCTGGTCAAGTTTGTAAACCTCAATGGTATCTTAAATTCATTCCTTATCATTTTTAAGAGTATAAGAGAATGAACCTCTACTTCAATGTGAGAAAACCCATTGAAAAAAGTTGTTTCCATTCCCAGAATCAATGCTCTGATCTCTGCTTCTAAGCTATCCATATTTTGAAGAAAATTGGCTTTTGTTATGAGCACTTGACCCTGCTGGTTCCTGATCATCATCCCAACACCTGCATCCTTATTCTTTAAAGATGAACCATCTATATTGAGCTTTACTTCTTTATGTGGTAATCTCTATGCCACTATGCTATTTTTCCGACATGCATCACAGAATTCACAGGAGCCAAAGAAAACAAAGTGGACACTATCTTATGTTCTTCTACCTTCTTCCATTTTATCCCATTGATTTTCATAATCATTTTTATCATTTCAGTATCTTGAGAGCATATTTTATCCTTATTTGGTGCAATATTATCATATATGCCTTTATTTTTGGTGCACCATATGTACCATGTAGTAATGGATGGAAGTAATCTAATACATTCTCTTGAGTCTTTGATTTTACTTCAATGTTCCAATAATGATAAAATTTGTCCTAGAGGTTCAAGAAATGCACGTTTTCAACATGAAAGAATGAATTAATCCCATACCGTACCATCCTTGTCTACTCACAACCATTAAAAATGTGATGAAGATCATCTGAATCTTTCTTACAGTATAGTGAGCATATAGATGGAAAATGGAAATTGAAATCCTCAAGAATGCCAGGGATAAAAAGTAGTCTATTTAGCATTTTCCATATAAACACACTAATCTTCTTAGTTACTAATTTAGACCATAGGTGTTTAAATGAAGGAACCTGATATTTTTTGTTTCTTATAAGTTCATAAGCTAAACTTCAAGAAAACTGTCCAATATTTTCAGGTTTCCAGACTTATATGTCTTTGTAATTGTCAAAAAGTGAAAATTCTCTTGATATAGATCCATGAAAATCAGTAGGAAAATCATGTTTAATTACATTGAAATAATGTTCCCGGTTGTAGAAGAATTCAGATATGGTGAGATGTGGATAAGGAAGCTCTATATCACAGTTCCAGACATCTATCAAAACCATTCTATTTAACCAGTTAGAATTACAAAGGGATATTTTACCTTCTCCAACCTGTAAAGTTGTATTAGTTGTAGAAATATGATTGATCCCTTTTATTCTTTTCCAAGTTTTAGAATTATTTTTATAGTTTGGAAGTGACCACGTGAACATAGTCTACAGGTTATTTCCAGTTTGCATTTTCCACCAGAGTTTTAGTGAGAAACTCTTAATAACCAAATGCAAATCTTTAACATTCAAACTATTTTCTAAAAATGGTTAGCTTAAATTAGACAAGGATCTCCAGGTTTTCTTTTGGCCAAACTCAGATGTTCCTCAGAAGAATTTGGAAAATAAAACATGTAGTCTATCAATAATCCCTACTGTAGGTTTGATCACAGCTAAGATGTGTAAAGGAATTGCTGATAGAACATTCTTAATTAGTATTAATCTACCAGCTTGGTTCTGCCATTTATTTTGCCACATTAATATTTTAGATGCCATCTTTTCAAAAACATTTTGAAAGTAGGTATGTTTTATTTTTCCTATAAAAATAGGGCATTCTAGGTATTGGAAAGGAAAGGATCTAGCCCCAATGCTATTGATGTTAGGAATGAGATTTCTATGAAAAGGCTTAGCATGCTTAGACAAATAGAAGGCAGATTTACCAAAATTTATTTTTGACCAATTGCTCTTTCACAAGTATTTAGGAATTTTCTCATATTTCGCAAACGGATTTTATTTGCCTTAGTGAAAACCACTGTATCATCAGCAAAGCTAAGATGAGTAATTCTATTTACTGAGTGTGGCAATTGAAAGTAACTGATTCTTGATTGGCTTAAAAGTAAACCAACATTTCTTGAAAATGCCTCAGTGAGCATTATAAAAAATATGGAGAAAGAGGATCTCCCTGTTTAATACCTCTTGAAACTTTAAAGAAACCAAATGGTTTGCCATTCACAAGAACTGTAAAAGGTGTTGCTGCTATGTTGCCCATTATATTCTAATTATTAAGCCATGAAACCCCGTCTTTAAAAGCACCGTGTTCAAAAAAGACCATGAAACCTTATCAAAATATTTCATCATATCTAATTTAAACATTACATTAAATCCTCCTGATTTGTTATTTAAAAAAGTTAATCATTTCTTGCATTAATAAAACATTGTCAGCCAATTCTCTACCTTGAACAAAAGCTGGCTGTTCGGGAGATATAAGACAAGGCATAATGTGTTTAAATCTCTCAGTGTACACTCTGGAAAATATTGTATTTAAGAAATTTGAGAGATTTATAGGCCTATAATCACTAAATGAAGAGCATATTTTCTTTTTAGGTATTAACACTATAAAGGCAGAAGCAATTGCTCTAGGAATGGGCACCCCAGCAAGAAAATATTAACTGCATTCTGGAAATCAGTAGCTATGATATCACAGCATTCAAAATAGAATTTACCTGGATATTCATCTGGACCAGGTGAAGCATCTCCATCCATTTCAAAAACTATATATTTAATATATTCCAACCTTATTCCATCCATCCAATTTGCATTCATCTGATCTGAAATAAGTCTTGGTATATTCTACAATAATGAAGAAGCAACAGTACCTTTATGTCTATGTTTTCATCAGTTAGAAGTTTAGAGAAATAACTAACAGTCTCAACTCCCATCTCATATAGGTTCTTAATCCATTGGCCTTGACTGTTTTTAATCTTTGAAATAGCTTGCCTAGCATGTTTTGCCTTAGCAGAGGCATGCAAAAAAAAATTTAGTTAAAGTCTCCTACTTCTAGCCATTTAACCCTTGCCTTTTGTTTCCGAAAGATTTCATCACTAGTTAGGGCTAATGTTAATTCAACTTTTACTTTATTAAGTTCAGATCTGGTATATTCATTATTCATCTACTGATGTTCTAATTCCTTATGTAAAACCTTTTCTTCACCTTCTTTGACTTTATCCTGAACATTACCAAAAATATTTCCATTCCTTTAAATAAGCTTTTAGCCTTCTGAGTTTTGGTGAAAAATTTAACATTCCAAAACCCTCACATGGCATAATCCACTTAGATGATACTTTATTTTTGAAATCATTATGAGTAATCCAGCAATTTTGAAACCTAAAAGCTTTAGAACCTGAAGAGTAATTTAAGTTAGGTATTGTTACTTATAAAGGAGAGTGATATGAGGGTTGTCTAGCCTTAACTCTAATGCTAGTGTTAGGAAAAATATTTTAAAAGGATTCATTTACAAGTTCTCTGTCAAGTCTCTGCCAAACATTGTCATTTCTTACTCCTGCCCATGTAAAATTATTTCCAACAATAGGTAATTCAACCAGTTGATTCCCTTCTATAAAGTCATTAAAATCCATCATGCAATTTAAATTGAGCTAGCATTGACCTAGATATTCACTTGGTTCTCTTATAACATTGAAATCTCCTATTAACATAACAGGATTATTACAATGAACTTGAAGTCCTGACCACAGTGGATATCTAACAACTCCATTGTGTCTTCTATACACATAAGTTGAATCCCAGGTATATGAAATGGATTTGTGTTTTAACTCAGCCAATACAAATTGATCATGAACAAATTTAATCTTTACATTAAGATCATCAGACCAAAAAACCATATTTTATCCCTGGGATCCCCATAAAAGTGATTATATCCCAGTTTAATACTAATGGAATTTAGTTGATCAGATATTAGTATTGGTTCAATCAATACAAACAGTTATATATTATGCTTCCTCTTTATATTTTTAACTTTAATTTGAGCTTTTTCATTCCTAGTACCTCTAACATTCCATACACACAAAACTGATACTGAGAACAACTTCTCTTATTGCATCTCCTACTAATTGTTGACTCATTTAATGATGCAGCAATGTCTATATCCTTAGTCATGGCCTCTTCATTTATTAAAGTATTGAATCTGTTCTAAGCTACCAAATTAGGTTTTAAAATTATGTCTCCTAAATTTCCCTTATTAGATTTCTCAGTTGACCACTGACCTCTTGAATTCAAATCAATGTATCAATTAGATTTCTGTCTTCAGAAGATAGCATATCAGAAACATTACCTAAATTTACCTATAATTCCTTCTGATTCATCAACATAACTTCCTTTTGAAATTGTATCTCCTGATTCACCTGAGATTCTACAATTTTCTCAACAGATGCATTAGGAGATTTATATATAGATACTTTATGGATCTCATGAAGATGGAGATATTTATCATTATGTTCATTTGCTAATACATCCTCAGATTCATGATTATTTTCAGAAGCTGGCACATTCAGATTATCTTTATTTTTCATAATATCTTTATCGTCAGTTAAAGAAATAAGCTTTGCATCATAGTTCTCAGTATCAGTTTTGTCAGTCTCTAGGGTGACAATAAGAGAAGTTGATTTTGATGCATCTTTAATTTGAGTATTAGCCTCTTCATTAGCATTTACATATTTTCCAAGTTTAGGAACATATATCTGCTTAATCCTTGTAACCCCTATATTTTAATGTTCTGCTCAGTAGAAACAATAATATTCATAAGAATAGATTCTTTTTCCTTATCAGTTAAACCCGATGATAAATGGTTATACTTTCCTGAATCTCTTCCATTTTCATCAGTTTTAGGCCTCCAAGCTGTATTTCTCTGATTATGACATGCCTTGCAAGAGATAGAAAGGTGACCTAATTTTAAACATTTAGCACAATAGTCAGGTATACCTTCACATTCAACATATTGCTAGAATCCTTTATTTCTGTAATTAAGCCAAAATCTCTCTCTCTCTCTCTCTCTCTCAGGGGCTGAGTGACATCAATTTCCACTCACACCTTTGCCACATGAGGTCTGGTTTTGTTGATGGTTGCTTTATCAATATTGACCGGATGTCCAATTAGATTCCATATTGACATCATCGCCTAGGGATAAAAAAATTGTTGGGGCAACCCATACAACACCACCCAATCGGAAACAATCGGTGAATCTGCATTAGGGTCAAAATGGGGAACCCATTTAGTAATTCATAATGAATAAGATATAAAATTCCACACCTTGTGCATCCAGCATCTGTAGTAATCATCTAGAAGTGAAAAATGGATGAGGACTTGGCGATTATCCAAAAGATGAATCTCAGTGTGTCATTTAAATCCGGCTGTGTGAAAATCCCGCCTGAATTTATCAAGTTGTGGTATGCTTCTTGCAAACTTTCCAACTAGAGTAAGTTTTAGCGGTGCCTCTAGTTTCTCACATATTTCATCTGAAAGCCTTGGTTCCCCTGTATGTTCTATTGTTTTTTTTGGGAATGAAAGGAACTCTATTAGATCCGGATTGAGGATTTTGAGTGATAGATTGTGAATTGGATTAGAGTATCTGAGCATAGGAGAAGAATTTTTCAGGAACGTGATCGATATTGTTCCCAGGCTCCGTTGTGACGGCGGAGCCGGAAAGTAGTCGAAGATTCAATCTTAGAAAGTTGGAGAAGAAGGCCAATTTAATATTTAACATAATATTTCTTATATTTTCACATTCAAAAACGCATTATTACATGTTTTAACTTATAAATTAAATACTAAAATTTTAAATTTAGATAATTTATTGTTTAAGTTAAATTTTATACTTTTTTATATAATATTTCTTATATTTTCACATTAAAAATGCATTATTACATGTTTTAACTGATAAAATATAATTTTAAAATTTTAAAAATATAAGTTATGGACATTCCATGTTTTTATTTTATGTGGTCAATGTAAAAGAGGAAATATATTATATTGAATAAATATATAGAATAAAAATATGATATAGTCTCCTATTAGGCAGCCTAAATTTTAGATAGTGACCTTTCTGCAATTGTTCTCCATTTTTCTCCACATCTGAGACCTTTCCCCAATTCTTCCCAAGGACTTTTCTCCGATTCTTCCACCATTCTTTTCCACATCTCCACTCTTGCCGCAAAAAAATAACAAAGAAAAAAAGAGAGGAAAACATATAAAAATATATTTAAACATCAACTTAAACTAACAAGACCTATACCATCAACTCAAAATCATAAAGCATCAATTACAACTGATAAAACATGAAAATAATCGTTAAATTAAAAGGTTTAAAACATCAAATTAAACTAACGAAACTTCAACTGAAAATCATAAATCATCAACATCAAAGTTTAAATTGTCAAACTAAATATCAATTTCAAAGTATAAACCTCAAAAACGTCGATTGAAAGTAGTATAAACATAAACTACAATAGCATAAGCATCAACAAAAATGATATAAACGTATAAATATTTCTTGAAATTTACTAAACACCATCAACTACACAATAACCTAAAAAACGTATAAAACGTCAACTGAATTAAATCTCAACAAACAACGCGAATCTTCAATTGAAAGTAGTATAAACTCTAACAAACTAGAATTAACTAATTTGAATAAACATCAACTACAATAGCGTAAGTATCAATAAAATTGATATAAACCTATAAACATCACTGGAATTTTTTTTATTTAAAAAAAAGCATTGTATGATGATAAACCTTTTGTATGATATCTTAGATCTTGGAAAATTGCTAGAAATCTCAAACAATGACTAAATCTAACAGTTGTATGCCAGTAATATATCCACAAACAGCTGGAAGCATAATAATAAGAAATGCGTTTAAATTGAATTTAGCAAGAATTCCAAACATGTTTGCTCTAAGATTTCTGAACTAGTGACAAAATAAACGAACAGCTAAATCACAGACAACAAAGGAAATTATAAGCATTCAAAGGCAAGTCATTACCACCTCAAGCAGTTACCTAGTATGAAACCTCAAGAATAAAAAAAAACTCTTGATTCTCAATTTAAACCATACTAGTAGTTGATTTATTTGACAACTAAGATCTAAACATAAAGTTTTTAGAAACATATGAAAAAAAGGTTAAAGAATAACTTAGAGAAGGTGTGCAACCCTAAGACTTCATTAGCCTTCTCTTCATAATTAATTTGCTTCGCCCTTGATAAACTTGAAAGCCCCATTCCATTAAAAAACAAAGGATGGATCCATTGCCCTCCACTCACTATGATTCCGCTCTGCAACTCAAGTGCTCAATGATTCGCAACAGTGGTTTCTGGTCAGATCGTGGCTAGATTTTCTCAAAACACTCCTCACCTTCACTCCGGAATGGAGGACAGTTGCTACAACTTCTGACGGCTCTCGCGAGCATCCGAGAGATCTCTTGAGTTCCATTTAGATAGAGTCCGGGAACGCAAAACAGGACATTAAAGATGCTGTCAAGAAAGCCGACACAGGAAAACTGGACTTGGTAGATCC
Source organism: Rubia tinctorum (assembly GCA_032355605.1). Taxonomy (NCBI): domain Eukaryota; kingdom Viridiplantae; phylum Streptophyta; class Magnoliopsida; order Gentianales; family Rubiaceae; genus Rubia; species Rubia tinctorum. The sequence goes on from JAULKM010070460.1 coordinate 25,786, forward strand.
AGACTGCTTGAAAAGATGGATCGTTACAAGCTGAAGATCAGAAATGCTTACACCTTCTTGCCACTTCTGAAGTACACCTACGGTGTAGGCGGATATAAATCGCGAGAAATGGCAATTTTCAACGGTGATTGGTCGGGGAAGAGAAGAGTAGAAGATGAAGAGACAAAAAAAATGAAATTAATTTCAGAAATTATGTTATATATGAACCAAAGTTATTATATTTACACATAAATCCCCACCTTTTGAGCAGTTTTTTTTCATATAAAAAAATGTATAATGACCCATTTAGATGGATTAAAACAGACTGTAAAGATATTAGGTTGGATAGAAGACAGAAAACAAAAGCAGAAATTATTGGTTCAAATCCATATTCTGTGTGGATTTCATCAACATCCAGCAACCCGAATCCAATTACCCAAACTTTCGGGTACCATTTAAGGTTGCTGCCTTCCTCAAGATCTCGATTAATCCAGTTTCCGGCTTTGAAAGAGGCCGAAGGAGACGGGGGGAGGAGATAGAGCCTCCTAACACTGTTAACTTAAATTACCATCGCCACCACTTCTTATCTCTCTGCCGGCTCCATTTGTTCCGCTTTTGATGCTCAATAGGTGAGTTTTCAATGATTTAGTGCTATGGATACAATTGCAACTGTTATATGAATTTATTCATGCTCAGCCACCAGACAAATCTTTGTAATTTTCACCTCATTATCCCCAAACTTAGTATTAAGGTTTTGGATAAGAATTGTTTCAGGTGACTGACTGTGGGGTGCGGTAGAAAGGGTCAGGCTCACGATACTTATTTTTTTGCCATTTGCTGATTTGTATATTAAAAAACTTATGTTTATTTGTATATGTTTTGAAACGGTGATACTTCGTTAGTGACCTTAATTGTCTGTCTCATTACTTCTTTGTGCATCTTCTGAAGAAATTAGGACAGTTGTTCGAGGCTGTCTGAGGTAGAATGTTGTGATTTAGGAGCTAGGCAAGTATTATGCTAAATAAAGGCATTGTTTCGCTGCTAATCTAAACTTATTGATCTGCTGGACTACTACTGATCCTCCCTATCTCAGACCTGTTCTCAATTCCCTCGTTGTAATGTACAATGCAGAACTTGCGGTAAAGGAAGCCATGGATTTCAATGCATCTTGTGAGAATAACAACACGGAACCAGGACCAAACTCGGCAGAAAGTGAAACGCAGAAAAAAGTTGAAGAAAGAAACCTGTTGAAGTTTTTGGACTCCATGGATGATTATTTGACCCAGATGGATACTCTATCCTCGATACTTCGCCAGGTAAAGTTGATTTGTTGTTTTTCCTATTTCAGTATTTGTAATCATTTTCTCATCTTGGTTTTTCATTTCTTGCCAGGGATGGCTGGAGTTGGCTAGCGCGAGACACTCGATGGGAACTTCACGGATAAATACCTCTTTGTTTGACCACAAAGAACATTCTGCTGCTACCACATTACGGTTGAATTCTCAAAATGGTATTTTGTTGCTCATCATATTTTAATTGTTTTTGTTTTTCTTAATGCTGAAATAGGATTGGTTGCACTGTTGTTATAGGAAAGTCCATTTTCAATTTATCGAAAATTATTTGAACTGTAGAGGCTTGTAATATGAGGAAAAAAGTTTTGAGATATTATGATCTTATTGGTAGGAATGTGACTTTTTTTTGTGAACTGTATTTTGTTGGTTTTAGTTAGCTCAGGAGTACAGCAACCACATTTTGAATTGCAAAAATGGGAGTCTTCATGTAGCGGAGATTCTGAAGAAAAAATTGAGGATAGATTGATACAAAATTTATCTACTGGTATGAAAATCCGTAGCAAGAGTGTGACATCTGATAGCAAAGGTAAATTCTCGTTACACTCTATGACTTATTTTTCACTTTTAATTCTTCATCTCGTAGTGAGAGGATTCTTGCTACAATTTTAGTTGATTTAAAACACAATGAAATCCTTGTTAAAATAGTTGTGCAAACTTGTTTTGGCAATGCATACTCAAGTGATAATGATATTTTTCATGTGATTTCATCAAGAGTCCGTCTCTTGAAAGACGGTCTTTCCATAAGTTATGGAAAGACCAGGGTTTAAAGTGCAAATTAGAAGAAATGAAGATAAAATTTTCAGGTTGCATGAATCGGGTTATAAACTTTATAACTAC
>JAULKM010070461.1:0-11974 GCA_032355605.1 Rubia tinctorum
GTTATCAGGGAAAAGTTTGTCAGTTAGAGACGTTATAACACTGTTACGGTAAAGTTGGAGTAAGATTGCACACGCAACTTAGAGAGAGTTGGAATCCCCGATCCGCTAATTTTTATGTTATTTACATATCTATAGGTTGTTTCAATTTTTAACCCTATCATATGAAATTAAGTTTTAATATTACGATCATATAAAAAAATAAAATAAGACTTTTGTGTGATGAAAAATTTATTTCAATCATTCTCAAAAGAAGCAAATATTTTTTTGAGCACGTTTTTTTATAAATTTGAACTATTGACCAAATTTTTCCTTATGCGGAGGATAATCATACACAATAAGAAATTACAATTATTACCTCAGGGTAGTTTATACCATTTAAATCATAAGTGGGACCAAGGAAATAAATGAGTGGAATTGTTCCTCTTTCATGTATAATACGGAGGGTTTTAATGTTCAAGCTCATAATTCAATTACAACAATCTTCCTATTCAAAACTTCTTCTGATTATCTTGTTGCAATCAAATATTGTGTTGTTGGATGGACCATATACATAATTTTTATTCTTAACTTCTCCCACTTTCTTGGAAAGAGCTAAGTGCAAAAAGGAAAAAGTTGACCCGTTCCATCAAAATTGATTTTGATTGAACCGGATCTTAATAAAGTTCATCAACATTTATACTACTTAATATGTATTTTGTGATGAACTATTTACTGGTATGGAAGTGACTTTTATTTGTTTTGGTCATTCGTGGTCTCATTTGTTATACTAGCGAGCTGAAATGGTCAGTGATATGAAACTCCTTGCAAAGACTCTGGATTGCGAAAATTAAATCTTTGGCCAAATTAAGGGATTCGCAAACTATTTTATTTAATCTTTGATCAATGGTTTTGAGATTTTATGCGCTAATCTTTATGTTATCTACATATATAGGTTGTCTTAATTTTTAACCCTATCATATGGAATCAAGTTTAAATATTACGATCATATAAAAAACAAAAAAAAAAATTTTGTGTGATGAAAAATTTCTTTCAATCATTATCAAAAGAAGCAAATATTTTTTTGATAACATTCTTTTTAATAAATTCGAACTATTGACCGACTTTTTCCATACGCGAAGGACAATCGTACACAACAAGAAACTACAATTATTACCTTAGGGTAGTTTATACCATTTTACATTGGAAGTGGGACCAAGGAAATAAATGAGTGGAATTGTTTCTCTTTCACGTATAATACAGAGGTTTTAATGTTCAAGCTTATAATCCAATTACAATAATCTTCCTAATCAAAATTTTTGCTGAATATCTTGTTGCAATCAAAGATTGTGTTGTTGGAGGGACCATATACATAAATTTGGATGCTTGACTTCTCCCACTTTCTTGGAGAGACCTATTTGCAAAAAGGAAAAAGTTGACCGGTTCCATCAAAATCAATTTCAATCGAACTGGATGTTAATAAAGTTCATGAACATTTATACTACTTAATATATAGTTTGTAATGAACTATTTACTAGTATGAAAGTGACTTTTATTCATTTTGACCCTTCGCGGGCTCATTTATTGTACTAGCGGGCTAAAATTGTCAGTGATATGATTCTCCATGCAAAGATTTTGGATTGCGAAAATTAAATCTTTGACCAAATTAAAGTATTCGCAAACCCTAACTGATCACATGATGGATGACTAACTAGCATTTGGGATTACTCGCAACTCAAAATTTTCTCACTAACTAGCCCGCAGGATTTGTTCACAAATCAATGGTATTGATACTTAATTAACCCACTGAATTAAGCAACAATGAAAATGCTCACAAGCAATGAGTATAACTCGATAATCTGAATTTTTTATTGATAATAATGTGTATAAAAATCGGCCAAGACTCCTCTATTTATAGGGTTAAAATCAGCAACAAACCCTGGTTCTAATCAGAACGAGATTTGATAATTTCTGTCAGAAACTAAGAAGACTTATGGAAGTCTTAAGAAGCTAAAACCATATTTAACTTAAATGCCTAAAATAATCTGATCATGGCTGAAATTCTTTAAGGTAAATTTTTGAATGAATGTTGTTTTATCTAATCTTACCAAATCTAACTCTAGTCAAATTAAAACTGAATATTTTAAATCCTAATGGACTGATTTTCGAAATTGAATCCTTCAAAGGCCACATGGCCGAATTTAATTCCAAAAATTCAAAATGAAATACTTTACAATGATCACAATACCTCGTTAAATAGTCCTAGTGGGAAAAGGATTATAGTGTAAAACTCCTAAAAATAATAAACTAAGAAAAATATAATAATTGATATTTTTGATATCGTATCATTCCCTCCGTGATCGAAAAGTTTCATCCTTCAAACGTGAACAATCTTCAAAATAAATGTAGATTAACGTCTCATGCTATCCCCGCAAAGTCTTGCTAATACACGGTGACAAAACGCTAACTAGGCAGTGACTGTGTGCTGACTGGGCTGAAAATACTTCAACTAGGGAGAGAAGGAGAACTGGCGATAATCTCTCGATAAACTCAGTATACCATGATAAAATGAACTGGTGAGCTGCAAAGATGGACCTTGTGTCTCGCGCGTGTAAAGACGCGCCTCACGTGATGCGCGTGTAAAGACGCGCCTCACGTGATGCGCGTGAATCAGACGCGTCTCACGTGATGCGCGTGAATCAGACGCGCTCAACTATGAACCCACGCGGAAGGACCAAGCACCGGATGTTTGTCGCTCCTGGAATTCTTCTTCTTCATTAGACTAGAACTCTCTCGTGTTTCTGAAGAACCAAAAATGATCAAGACAAACGCCAACGCAGATCTGTAACAATGGTGAAACTCGCCGGAGACGATTGGAGACGAAGCAGAGCAACGGTGGAGATCGAAACAACAGAAAAGTGAGAATCAAATTTACGGAGAATGGCAGCTTCTGAAGGTCGAAGATGGAGAAGAGCTTTAGGCGGGGGGTAGCAGTTGTCTGACAGAAATTACCAAATCCCGTTCTGATTAGAACTATGGTTTGTAGTCGATTTTAACTCTATAAATAGATGAGGCTTGGCCGAATTTTATACACATTATTATCAATCAAAAATTCAGATTTTTGAGTTTATACTCATTTATTGCGAGCATTTTCATTGTTACTTAATCCTGTTGGTTAATTAAATATCAATACCAATATGTGAACTAATCACGTGGGCTAGTTAGTGAGCAAATTTCAAGTTGAGATTAATCTCGAGGGCTAGTTATTCATCCATTCGTTCAATAAGTTATGGTTTGCGAATCCCTTAATTTGGTCAAAGATTTAATTTCCGCAATCCCGAGCCATATCAAGAAGATTCATGTCAGAGCAAAGAAAAAGTTTCTGCTACCCCATATCAGTCGGTATCAGTTGCTATATCAGTTGGTATCTTAGATCCGTATTTTTAATTTTAAAAAATAAAAATTCAGAAAGCTACTGCTGCCGGACATCATCGCTGCCGCCACTAAGCTTTAGCTCCGGCGATTCCATCCGACGACTTCAGCTCTCCTTCTTCGGTTTCTCCAGCCTTCTTTGCAGCTTTTATCTCCACCACCAGACCCTGTTTTTCTGCTCGCTGTCAAGCGCAAAGGTTCCTCTAATGACCCGCTGCCGCACCATCGTTAATCACCCTCATCTCAGTTGACTTTCCGTTCATTGTTAGTTACGTTAGCAGCATAGGAAGTGTCCAATTCAGTTTAACTCCGGCGTCGATAAGTTTAGCAAAGTTCAGCAAAGAAGGAGACCATTTGGACACGTGTAATCGTGAGCGACCCACACTGACGCGCATGCATATCACGTTCCAAACTGGTCTCCTTCTTCGCTAAACTTTGTTGAACTTCTCGACGTCGGAGTCGCACTGAACTAGACACTTCCTACACTGCCTATGTAATTGATGACGGATGGAAACTCACCAGAAATAAGGCTGATTAACGACGATGCACAATGGGTCATCAAAGGAACCTTTGCGGCTGACGGCGAGCAGAAAAATGGGCTTTAGCGGCAGAGATCGGAGCACCAAAGTAGGCTGGAGAAATCGAAGAAGGAGAGTTGAAGTCGCCGGATCGAATATCTGGAGATGAAGCTTAGTGGTGGCAGCAAGGATGTCTGGCAGCGGCAACATTTTTTTAAAATTAAAAATACGGATACGAAGGTACCAACTGATATTTCTCTAATACCAATTGATACCGACTGATATGATGGTCGCAGAAACTTAAAAAATTAGTATCGTAGGGCGGCATCAGTTGGTATCATAGGGAAATATCAATTGATATCTCTATATATGTATTTTACCTTCGAATCGAAAAAAGAATTTTTTTAAAAGAAAAAGGTCAGATATCCGTTGCCGTTCCGTGCTTCTCTTACGAAGCCTCTTCCACACCGCCGCCAGACATTCTCTCCAACGATCATCTTTGCTCAGCGTTATACTTAGCCAGAGCGTATATCATCGACGTTGCTCTCGAAACATATCTGATCTAGTCTTCTATGGCCAAGTTCGCCGTCGTTGAACCCATCGAACATCCATCGGCGTTTTCTTCAGAGCCGCTAGCGCCACGACCAATTGGACCTGATTCGTTTATCTCCGGTAAGGATTCCGCCGAAAATCTTAAAATCCGCTCCAGCCATTAGAGTGCAGAAGTCGGACAGTTTCAACAAGGGGTGTTCATGGGTCAGGGTAGGTCAGCTGTCCTAGCCCATTGGGTCAGGTTAAAAGTCCCATAATTTTGGGTCGGGTCGGGTCGAACTGGGTCATGGGTCGACACAAATCGATCCAAATCATACAAAATATAGTAAATTATTTATAATTTATTTAAATAAAATAAATAATTTTTAAATTTAATAATTTTTAAATAAAAATAAAAATGATATATTTTTATATAATTTAAAAATAAATATATTATATAATATTTAGTTATATATTATTCACTTAATAAAGAAAAATATAATTATTTTCCTCTTACTTAGTTAGAATAATATTAATATTTAAATTAAAATTTTTGATTATACTAAAATTTATTTATATAATTATGATTATATATTTCATATATAAATAAATATATTATTTATAATTAATAGTAGTATAGTAAAATTATTTTTTGCTTTATTAATTATTTTTCCAAGAATGTTAAACTTTTTGATGAAGTAAATTAATGGTGGATAAGTTGTATTAAACTAATTATTTATGATTTTTTAAAAGAAAATGGGGCAAAATTGCAAATGGGTTAAAACGGGTCGATTTGGGTCAAAATCTGACTCGGCCCATTTGACCCGATCCGACCCATATGGGTCAGTCAAAATGGGTCGGATTGGGTTGGGTGATTTGAACACCCCTAGTTCCAGGGAAGAAGAAGGTCGAGGGTGGTCACATGCGTAAGTTCACACAGAGGCGCGTGAATATCACGCGAGCGGCCCTTTGAAGGCGCGTGCTCTTCACGCGTGATATTTTAGTCTGTCTCATAATCTTGTGAGTTATCATTTTATCGCGAACTTCTCATTATCTCGCGGGTTGTCCAATTTATCACGAGTGAGTTAATTTTATCGGCAGTCGTCCTTTACCTCGTGATTTTAAGAAGATTTTGCCACATCAACATTCCAATCACTGTCTAGTCAGTGTCTAGCAATGTTTAAAAACAGTACTTCATAGGGGTGGCGTGAGACGTGTAACTACATTTAATTTTGAAGATTTTTCATGTTTCGAGGATGAAAGTTTTGACCACGGAGGGAATGATACAAATTAGGGTTTCCAAATTCATTTATTAAATTAGGGTTTAAGAAGGATGGCACTATACTCTTTTTCCCACTGGGATTTTTTAATGAGATTGTGTGATCAATTTCGTTTATTTTTATTGTTATGAATAAAGCCCATAAACTCGGCCATGTTGGCTTAGAAGAGTTTTGGTTATATTCTAATTTAGGGTTTAGAATATTCAGTTTTGATTTGAATAAAATTAGATTTGGTAAGTTTAGTTAAGGTAGATTCATTCAATAATTCATCCAATATTTGGATTGATTTACTTGAATGAATATGGTCATCATTTTGATTTAAATTAGGTATTGTTGCTAGATATGGTTTTAGTTTCTTAAATATGTCATAATTATTTCCAGCTTCTATTTGTACTAGCTGAATTATACTCTATAAATAGGGGAGGCCATCCTTGAAATTTTACACCTCTTTATCAATAAAATATTCAGAAATTTTGAGTTATGTTCATTGCTTGTGAGCGTCTTCATTGTTGCTTAATCCTGCGGGTTAATTAAGTATCAATATCTTCGATTTGTGAACTAATCCCGCGGGCTAGTTAGGGTCACAATTATCGAGTTGTCCAAGATCTCGAGGGCTAGTTTTGATCAGTTTGTGCGGCTATACTAGGGTTTGCAAAATTCCTCGTTTAGTCAAAGAATTAAAATTCCACAATCCAGAGTATTCGCAAGGAGATTCATATCACTTTTTATTTGCAATAATACCAACTGATATGAATCTCCTTGCGAATAATTTGGATTGCGGAAATTTGATTGATTCTTGACCGTATCAAGGGATCTCACAAACCCCTAATAACAGCAACACAAATTGATCACCAACTAGCCCTCAGGATTGGCTTTCAATTTGAGTATTTTCTCGGTAACTAGCCCGCATAATTAGCTCATAAATAAAGGGTTTTTTGTTCACTAACTAGCCGCATGATTAGTTCACAAAGGATATTGATACTTAATTAACTAATAGGATTAAGCAATGATAAAAAATGTTTGCAAGCAAAGAGTATAAACTCAAAAGTCTTAATATATTGTATACAATTTTGGTGTATAAAACCATTAATAGCCTCCCCTATCTAAAGGGTTAATGTTTGGCCACTACAAGCAGAAACAAAACGTGATTTGATAATTCCCTGTTAGAAATTGAATAGACTTATGGCAGATTTAAGAAACCAAAACCATATCTAACTAAAATACCTAATTTAAATCTAAATGATGACCATATTCATCCAAGTAAATCAATCCAAATATAGGATGAATTCTTGAATAAATATTGACTTATGTAATCTTTCCAAATCTAATTCTATTGAAATCAAAACTAAATATTCTAAACCTAATGGATTGATTTTAGAAATTAAATCCTACAAAACCCACATGGCCAAATTTAATTCCAAAAATTCAAAATGAAATAATTTACAATAGTTTACAATGATCACACTACCTCATTAAAAAACCAGTGGGAAAAATAATACAGTGTTAAACTCCTAAATAACTAAACTAAGAAAAATATAATAAATGATATTTTTGATATCATATCAGTCAGGCCCACATACATGTGCGACATCGGTCATGGTTCGGTAACCTGTCAACTAAACTGATGTAGGGGCGATGTCGCTCAGTGCGAGGCAGATATCACAAGGGTTCAAAACGACGTCGTTCTGAAACGTGTATGTATATATATATATATATACAAAGAGAGAGAGAGAGAGAATCTCTCCGAATCATTTCAAGGTTTATGCTTTCAAGTTTCCCATGAATTCCAACAGTCTCTCACCCCTCTTCTCTTCTCTCTTGTTAAAGGTATGATTTTTCTACTCTTCCAACACCTTCATTTTCGAAAATTTTCCTTGACATGGTTCAATCTATGGTGTGTGAATGTGTTGTGTTTTTTGTTTCTAATTCTTATTTATTTTCTATAATGTGAAGTTTTCTTTAAAATATCAACCTATGTACTATGTTTTGGTATTTGTTTGGACATTTTGGTGTAAATTTCTGTTGTTAAAGAATGATTGTTTCTGGTTTTCTGCAATTTTGGCCAAAATGGCTAGGGCTAAATGCAACTTCGGTAGCTTATCGGTTGACCTTCAGTCCTGGGAATGTAATGTGACGTCGTACATTTTTTTTTAGAGATATGAATTTTTTATGAGATGTCACACCTTTTTCGGTTTACCAATCGGTAAAATTGATTGGTAACCGAAGTCGCATAAATGCGTTTAAGCTTGCTTTATAATTGTATATGCAAACTCATTATTCTGTTGGTCACTTGTTTGGCTCGGTTGACTATTGAGTGATGTTGCCGGTATAGGTCGACCATGCCACTATTTTAGACCGACATGTACGTGCGACGCATGGCCTACGTCGCACCCTTTAGGTTTCAAGGCTTGTATGCCCTAAACATTTTCATATACTATTCAGGACTAATGGCTGGCGAAAGATCCACCCTTTGGCTCCTTTTTCTATGTCTCTACCATTTTACATACATATTTACTTATAAATCTTCACAATTTCTGACAATTAATATTTTCTTGTTTTTATACAGATCTCCACTCAACGAAGAAACCCAGAGCCTCTTGTGTTCGACCTTGAATAACATACAATGGCTGATAATAGCCCACATTTCCATTGCACTCTGAAGCAGCAGAATTTGGGACAAACCCCACTTTGGTAAGTCCTATACTTATCTAATTAAATGCATGTAATTATTTGATTTTAAATTAATACCATTTGTTGTTAATTGCATATATTTATAATGAAAATTTGTGATTTAGTACATCCCGAGGGACATTGTAGCCCTCTTGCCAAATGACAAGACCCCTGTTGTGCTGAGGTGCTACGGGATAGAGTCGCGCATGACCTACTTGGGGGGGGGGGGGTAGGAAGATCAAGAGCCTGTCCCCAAAATATTTTGCCAAGTTCCTTTCCAGCAACCGCCTACTCATTGGAGACACCTTGTTCTTCGAGGTCATAGAAATAGGGGCGCCGATTGTCTTCAAGGTCATCATAGTCCGAGCTGATTGAGTTTATTGCAATTTCTTTTTTGTTGACTAAGACAATTCTTATTCGAATTTATGTACTAATTGTAAGAATATTTTAATGACCACTCTTTTTCTAATAATTTAACTACCTTATTTGAACAATAATTGACTGTATGTGAGATTTGATCTATGAATTATTTTAAAAATCATTTTCAACTGTAACATTCAATGCCATTGTATACAATGGTTTTAAAAACCATTGAAAAATAATTTTGTAGACCAAAGTTAATCATTTTCAAAGGACTTTAACCTCTAAAAGTAATAGGTGCAACATGCCTACGACGTCGGCCATCCATCGCATTTCGGTAAAAACAACATAGAATACGAAGTCGATTGCCCTCATTGAACATTATATGTGACATCGTACGCTAATTGGTAAGATTATTTACTTCATTTTTTAAACCTTTTATTTCGGTCAATATGATAACCGAGGTAAAAAATGTATTATTTACCTCATTTTTCTAACCAAGGTAAAAAAATATCTTTTTACTTTGAAAATAAAATTAACTGAGGTAAAAGAATATTTTACTTTGGTTATTTAAGCTAAGCCAGAAAACCGAGGTAAATAGAGCGAAGTAATAGGTCATTTTTCTTGTAGTGAATCAATTAAAGATAAAAAATTTGAGTGTTGTCAATATCTACTTGTTTTGTGAGCTGATTTAGAGACCATCATGGAGAAAGTCATTCACAAGGATCGATGGTAGAAGATTGAAGAAATCCATTCACAAGAATGGTAGAAGAAGGAAAGTCACTTATAAAATGGTATTCGGAGATTGAAGAAATAAAGCAAATTACAGCACCATAAAGCCGATTAGAAGAACTCTTGAATTGAATCAGAGGTCCTCCGTAGCAGAGGAAATTAAAGAAGATTCAAAACTTGAAGGAAGGACCAGGAGACGGACCGTGCAAATTTGCACGGTCTGTGCTGCTAAGAAGGCTTCGAAACAACCCTAGGAAATGGACCATGCAAATGTGCACGATCCTTTCTTCTCAATAATGTTCTTAAACCATTCCTAGTGAATGGACCATACAGATTTGTACTGTTCAATGGCACGGTTCATGCCACCTTCTTCAATCTTCTTAAAAGAAGGTGGCTCGCCATTAAAACCCTAGTCAACAGGGTGGCATGAACCGTGCCATTGGACAGTGCAAATCTATATGGTCCATTCACTAGGAATGGTTTAAGAACATTATTGAGAAGAAAGGATCATTCGCATTTGCATGGTCCGTCTCCTGGTCCTTCCTTCAAGTTTTGAATCTTCTTTAATTTCCTCTGCTACGGAGGACCTCTGATCCAATTCAAGAGTTCTTCTAATCAATTTTATGGTGCTGTAATTTGCTTTATTTCTTCAACCTCCGAATACCATTTTATAAGTGACTTTCCTTCTTTTACCATTCTTGTGAATGGATTTCTTCAATCTTCTACCATCGATCCTTGTGAATGACTTTTCCATGATGGTCTCAAAATCAGCTCACAAAATAAGTAGATATTGACAAAATCATAGAGGTATGCTTACAAATTAGGGAAATTGGTGAAAATAACCACTCAATGTGATTCTAATCTCTTATCATGTAAAACACCTAATAATTTAACTATCCATTAACAAAAGAATCTAAAAATGGTGTTAAATGCTCCAATAAAACATGCATTTTTCATCTTATCACTAATACGGAGTACTCATTTTAAATTAAAATTTACGGATACTATTATTTATTTTTTGTACTTACCAAAAATTTCATTCATATCATGAATGTATCTTTTAACAAAATTAGGTTCCATTTCGATGGTAACCACTATCAAGTTAAGAAATGAAGCAAGTGTATGAGACAAATTTAAAAGTAAGCCTCTGCTCCGAATTTTTAACACGGTAATATCTTCAACAAACACATCTACGGGCACTGGCGGATTCAGCTTGGAGCCTGGGGTAACCCAGGTTACCCCAGGGTAAAAAAAATAGGGGGGAATTAGTATTAGGTTACCCATGTAAAAAAAATTGCCATTAATATTAAGTATATATATATTTTTTATATTAGTGGTTACCCCATTGATAATTTTCTGGATCCGCCATTTCTTCCAGTTTTCAGTGTTTGGTGCATTTTGTTCAACGCAGAAACAACAAAATGGACCATATTCAAAAGGGTAAAGTGCTTATATGTTGTTAAAAAAAGTGCTTATATAGTTGAAAGAAACAATCAAAGCGATTTTTTTTTTTGTAATCTTGTAATTACGTGTTATGAATTATGTGAATTAATAGGAGAATGTACAACACTGTGAGAGATGAAATTAGGAGATGATAACTAGGAATAATTATAAATCATATGTACCAATGTTTGTAATAGAGGATAACGGTTGATGTAATTGACATTCTTGATTTAACTGACATTCTTGTTTTCGATAAACTAAGCGTTAAATGAAAATATTTTATAATTGGTTTAACTAATGTATAAGTTATTTAATGTTTATTTATATATATATAGGAATGAGCTTCCCATAAAATATTTTTAAAAATATATTGTAATGTATAAATAATTATAATTTAACCATAAAATTTATTGAAACGGGAATTGTTACTTGGTCTAGGAGGAGATTTTCTCAACTTGAGAACTCCATCGATTCATTCTTGTACTAATAGATGATCCATTGATTCATTTTGAACTAATAGATGATTTCATTCTTGTACAAATAGATGATCCATCTATTCATTTTGTACTAATAGATGATCCATCTATTCATTTTGTACTCATAGATGATTTGTACAGACTATTAGTACAGAAAGTATCCCCAAGTATCCCTACATCATAAATACAATATTGACTAAATCAAATTCTATCAATTATATCAATCGTTTTTATTATATAACAATAATTATAACAATAACCTCAATTATGGGCAGACGGAAGAATTTAATATGATTCCAGCATATATTGTGCGCTAACAGCGATTTGGAAAAATATCAGACAAATTATCAATGCTAAAGCTTAAGCGCAATTGCTTTAGAAAGCTACGATATCGTATGATCAGCACTAGAATACCTACAGAGTAGACACTGAAGAGACATGGATCAGGCTGGAAGTGGGGGGATACTTTGCTCATTCCTGAAGAAATTCCCAGGATCAACAGCAGTCTTAACCTTCACCAACCTATCAAAGTTATTCTTGAAGTACTTGTATCCAT
>JAULKM010070470.1:0-11974 GCA_032355605.1 Rubia tinctorum
ATGCTTGTACATCTTGTATGTGATGGAATCAAGGATCAAAATAACATTGATCGTGTTAAGCAAATACTCCCCAAGTGCTAGTTTATATAGTTATATTCTCGTGTGATTTTGCATTCTAGTAGTTGTTAGTAAACCCCAAATTTTAGATTCCTAGCATCTCTGTGGACCACCTTGGTTTAGCCATTATCTACCCCATAGGTAGCATAGTAGTAGGAATGGGAGCAACATTACAAATTTTATCTTTGATGCTTAATCGTCCTCTCCTCTCGAGTTTAACAACGACGAGAAGGGAGGCGGGTCAAACAGGTACGTAGGCACCAGTACCTAAGCCCTAGAAGGAAGAAATCGGTGCTAGAATAATTAGAGGCACCAGTTTTCTGATGAAAATTATGGAAACCGATATCTATTAGAAATTTCAGCACTGGATTGCAAACATCGGTGCTCATAACCAGTGTCATAGATGATAAACAACACTAATTGTAAATGTAAAAGTGAAATAAACCGGTGCCCATTTTGAAAAAGGCTAAAGGAATTAATATTTCCCAGCACTGGTAGTACTAATGTCGGATGATTACTGGTGATGTAAGGTTTTTTGGTTCGGAAAAATTGGTGGGAAAACCCTAGCACCGGTATGTGGGCAGTGTGCCGACCTATGTAAAATCATAGCACCAGAATACATTGTATCGGTGCCAAAAAACATGTCACCTCTTAAACGAAGGCTGGAATAGTTATTAATTCTAGCATCGGTCAGTAAAAGTAGACTAAATTGGTGATAAAACCGGTCCTTATGATCGGAGTAGTGGATTTGGCGAGGAATATTTGGTGGTAAATTATCTAGCACCGGTATATACATGTAGTGCTGGTGCTGGAAGAGCATTTAATGCTCACCTACCACAATTCATTGGTGGGTAGAAAGTGGGATTTTGGGAGAGAAGGTCATTAATGGTGTTTTTGGAGGGTTTTGGCATTAAATGTTCAAATGAAAACCCGCAAAGGTTAGGTTTTAACTTTTTTGGCGTGTTATTGATGATGGAATATGTTACAAAGGGTTTATATGCTTATATTTTGTGTGTTTGATCATGTCCATGATACTTGCATTGATGGAAAAATTGTGATTCTTTGCTAGATTTCTTGATGTCATCAATACCTTGTTTAGAAATGTGAAATTGTTAGGTAAGTTTTGAATGTAGTGATGTGAGTTGTAGATAAGGTTTTTAGAATTGATTTTTAATGTTTATAATCTTGCATAGCTATGCTCATTGTGTGGAACTATAATTTTTGCACATTCGTTAATTTGTAGAGATGAAACATGCAATAGAGAGGTGTGAGCATGTGTATTGCAACGTTAGTTGGTTGATTAAAGAATGTGTTCTTTTTGTGGAGGAGTTTGTATAGCACGCATTTGGTCGTGAGAAGAGAGTCTTATGTCCTTGTTGTGATTGCAAGAATCGTTACCGTAGTGGTGGTAGAGACATCATGAAACTCCACTTTGTTAGGAGGGGATTGAAAAATATTATTTGGTTTGGACTTTCATGGTGAGAAGGCACCGCCAGAGGTCGTTGTTAGTAGTAGGGGAGAGTGTTTCGGAGATGCAAATTTAGATGACATGTGTGAGGAGATTATCAATGAATTTAGGGGGAGACCCGAGATTTTGTCAAATTTCTTAGGTGAGAAGGACAGACCGTTGTATCCCAGTTATAATAAGAAAGATATGGTGATGTCATGTTTGATGGAATTGTTTAGTATGAAAGGTTTTGGTTCATAGAGCAACACTAGCATGAATAAGTTGTTAAATTTCTTGAATGAGAAGCTTCGCTCCGGTAACGAGTTACCGGACAACCTTTACAAAGTGAAGATAATCCTTTGCCCGATGGGAATGGAGTATCAAAAACTACATGTTTGTCCCAACGATTGTGTTTTGTACAGGGGTGAGTGGGAGAAGTAAGTGGCTTACTTCGTATGCATGTTTCACGCTACAGAAAAAGGAGACATGCAGTTGCCAGTGGAGATGTTGTCGTAAAGTTAAAGAAACGGGTTCCTGTGAAATGCATGTGGTATCTTCCAATAATTCCAAGGTTGAACAAGTTGCTCAATAACTCCAATGATGCAAAGAACATAACGTGTACATGGGAAAGGGTTCCCTTAACGATGATGTGATTCGTCATTCAGCTGATGTTAATCAGTGGAAGAGATTTGATAAGAGGTATTTGGAATTCACAAGTGAGCCAAGGAACTTGCTTGTTTTAATATTTTGATAAGAGGTATCCGGATTTAATATGTTTGATTTATTATTTTGTAATTTCCTCAGCAGAGCAACCACAATGCCTACCCGGCTGACAATACCACCTTGTAGAACTTAGACAAGAAGGTTGACGGATATCCTTACAATCGGCTTCAGAGTTGCATCCAAGGAAAACATCTCTTGCTTTAGTTCTTTAAAAATGGCCTTAATTAATCAGTAAATTAAATAAATAATCAATTGAAATTGCCAACATTGATATTATTTGCACATTCGAATAAAAACAAGGAATGAGAATGGTTCACATTTAAACAGCCAGCAAAACTATCACTATCTCAAGAATAGACTCCATATCTTGTTTCACCATATCTCTAGATAACAATAATAATCGTCAAACTATATTTGATGCTTAATCCTGAGATACATATTTTATATTATTGTAACCACATATATAAATACAATCATTGAATATATTATTATTATTTAAACTGAAAGCTTTAGGGTCATTTATGAGTATTAAATTTTTATATATTTTTAGCATTTGGTATTATTTTTTGGGTATTTAATATTTTTGGATTCTAATACATTATATTGAATATGTATAGTAGTTAAATTATAAGTTACAAATACTTTTAAAATAAATCAACCGTATTTGATGACTGCCAAACCGCGATGTAAATGTCAAACCTTACTTCAATTTGTTGAATTTGCGCAACAATCTACCTGGGGGTGGTTGGCAGGAGAAGAAACTCTGGTGTCAAAGTTAGACCAAAAGTATTCAATATGAGTATTTAGAATTCAAAGAATAAAATGGAGGCATAACTTGTTATTTATAGAGGTTGATTCCTAATATTTCTCCTAATAACGTTGGGTGAATATGTACATTCCATGTAGGAATAGTTGTCATACCTTATTATAATTGCCATACATTTTGTATACTATAATTGTATCTAGAAATTGAGTATGTTTCCATAGGTTGCATTGGACATGGATATATTCTCTTTGTATTAACTTTCAATTCAGTAGAATATAGTCGCATGGTCTTTGGTTCAAATGATGAGATTTGGCTCAACCCTTATTTCCTATAAATCTTTATAAGGTCATTCGTCGCAAATAACCCTCATTTTCCCCTAACTTTTGAGTAGTTTTTAGGTATTTGAATCGTTAGAATATTCTGCATTGATAAGGCCCTACGTGTTATTACTTTGGGCTGAGAGAAACAACTTTCCATAAGCAACGCACACTATCTCCGATTTTCAAGGCGATAATCATTACCCTCGACTCTGAAACATTCCTTAGTGGAAAATGTCAAGTAAATACCTTTCTTCTCGAAAACCAATCTTAGTTTCGAACACTTATTCCTTGCAATCGTTTCAAGCCCCTAGTCTTATTCGTCTCCAAATTTCCTCGAGTTCTTTTCCAAAAAAAATTCACATCTAGGTCATCTCATTCCATCGATTCTTATGTCTAAATATTTTGTTCTAAAGAGTCCACTTTTTTCTTTTGAGAGGTTAGCTCTCCAAGATATTGTGCTTCTCATCCTTCAATTCCTCCTCTTATCCTGGGGAGAAACGCAAAAATAGTTTCCAACCACGAACATATTGTTCATCTACCCATGGAAATAGTAATGCCAATAGAATGGGAGGTTTTTTTCTCATCCCCGAGATTATTTGAAGAAGGCTATTTGTTCCCAGAGAAAATTTTGATTGTGAAGTGTCATAAAAACAATTCCATCCAGATGCCCCCAATAGGGCAAACGGCCGTCTACCATCATCGGCTAGAGTAATCTTTCCTTTCCCTTTTCTGAAGCATCTGGGTAGTCTTTTGGCCTTCTATAATATTAACACCGGTCAAATCCATCCCAACTGTATATTATTGATCCTGGGATTTCTAACATTGTGCATCTGATTGACAATATGAGTCTCTCCCCCCTCTTCTTTGGTCCTTCTACAAACTTTATCCTAGTCGAGAGATTAAGGACATCTTCGCTCTTTATTATAGAAAGTTGGTAAAGCCGATCCTCTTCCAGATTCCTTCTTCCACAAAAAATTAGAAAGAGGACTTCCTTCTTTCCTTATTATCTTCCTCATTTCATTATCATCTTCTATGATTCAAACCCTTCTCTTGTGTTCGCTCCCAAGAATATTGGTTGTGGAAAAAATAAGAGCAAGAACAATTGTAACAAAGATGGCCGCAACAATAACAACAATTGAAATTGGACGCCATTCATCACTTGTAATAATGAAGAGGGTGGCATGGCATAAAACAACAGGAATCATAACAATATTATGGGTAATATTTTGGATTTTCATGTTTTTATTGGCTTCCACTAACTATGTTACTGATAATGTGCCGTTAGTAGGAAATTACCCTTCTAATGACAATTTTAGCTCTAATCCCTCTTCTAATTCTTGTGATATTTTTTGGAATCTGGGACACCAAGCTGTGTATTGTCCTCACCTTTTTAATCCAAATTTTGTGCCATCAAATTAAGAGAGTGTCACTCATGCTTTTGCTGCCTTATCTGTTGGTGGTGAAGCATATGCCTGATATCCGGATTCGGGAGTTGCCTCGCACATGACTCATTGGAATGGTAAGTTCTCTATTATGCTTTCTTGTAATGGGTCAAATTTGGTTGTTGTTGGTGATGGTACCTCCCTCCCTATTAAAAATATTAACAAAAAGAATATTAAGATTTCTAATCATCCCCCTCACCATGTCCTTCGTCTTTCATGTCCCCAAACGTAAACATAATTTTTTCAGTTAATATGTTATGTAAAGACAATAATTGTACAGTGTGCTTCGATGATTTTTCTGTTTAGGTAAAGTACAAGACCAAGGGGGAAGTACTACTTCAAGGTTCTAGTAAGCATGGTTTCCATCCTATTCAACAGGCCATAGTCAGTCAGTCATCAGCAGTACCTGTGTTTTAAGCTAGTAAAGAGTCAAAAAATTACAGGCGTGCTCATCTTGGTTACACCTCTCCTAAAGTCATAGGGTCTTTAGTATCAAATAAAACTATTTAATGTACTTCAAAATTTCATAATGATTGTATTTGTCGCAAATTGCGCAAGGTTCGTCACTTGGCTTTTGAAACAATACAACATTCTGCTCATATTCTTTGTATTTTTTTATAGTGATCTTTGGCAATCATCAGCTTTATCAAACAAGTGTTTCCTTTATTATGTTGTTTTTGTTGATAATTTTCACGATTTATATGCATTTATCCCTTTCGACAAAAAACATAATTTTATCCACAGGTTTTTAACTAATAAATATGGTTGATAATATTTTTAATTACAAAACTTAAATATTTTAAAGTGATGGTGGACGAAAATTTGATAATTATATTCCTACTCAACAAATTCGAAAAATCATGAATTATTTTTCAAAATTTTAGTCCAAACACCCAGACTCAAAATGGTTTTGTTGAGCGTAAACATAGGCATATTATTGAAATTATTCATACCATGCTAATTCAGTCTGACTTGCATGCTCAGTTCTGGGTCGGTGCAGGTTTTCAAGAGGTTTTTACCAGAGTCGTCTATTAGCATGAGCAAAGTGAGCAACGGAACAGGCCTCAAATATTTTAGGACCTCAAAAAATATATATTTTTACTTTTATTTTGTAAAAAAATTAAAATTAATTTTACCGTTAATAATTGTGCAATTGGTTTGAGGGATAATGGTAATGTATTTGTACATAGTGATTTACATGTGTAACTTCCACATATACCATTATTAAGAATTACAGTGACTGTTAATCCATAAAAGTATGGATAATGAACTATAGTTATCTTTTATTTTCAAACATGTAAATTAATTGTTAATTAACAAACGTATTAATGGTATATAATAAACATTGTATCCCTGTGTACTACCTTCTCCTAATTTGGGCACCAAAATATTTTTTTACCCTTACTATGTAATATGATTCAGATTAAATTTACAGCCAAATTATATCGTACTCGCGTAATACGTAGAAATTGTGCGTAGTTATGTATAATTCTAAATCCCACAAACAGTGGGATGTAAATTATCATTTAAATTTAAATATGAATCAGATTAATTTTGTTACTGCATAGACCGTTCTTATTACATCGGGATATCGTGTATGAATTAAAATTTACTTATTTCCTCGCACCGCCACAAAAGTTTAGGGACTCAATATAATTTTTTTACTGTTACCATGTAAAATAGCCACTTAGGATTGTAAAAATATTTTGATATTATTTTAAATAATTATATTTAATTTTTTAGGAACTCATTTTTAACCTAGCACAAGGCCTCCAAATTTTTGGAGACATCCCTGGTTTTTACCATAAATAATCTACCAAACTCAGTTTTAGCGTGTTTTTCACCTTTCAAAATTTATCGTCCAGCATCTTATGATTTTTCGAAAGTTTTTGGTTGTGCATATTTTCCACTTCTGATGGATTTACATCCAAAATAAAAATATTGGGTCTTTATTGATTATGCCTTTAACTACAAGGGAAGCAGATGTCTTGATCCGATTACGGGTCATGTTTATATCAGTCGTCATGTTATTTTTCACGAGAACGATTTCCCCTCTTTCTACTAGGTCGACTTTAACCATTTTCTATCCTTTTTATTTAAATTTGAGTAGATCTCATCGATAAGAGTTGTTCCCAGGTGCCGGCATCCCCGTTTCGTCGATTCAAGTTTAAGGTGGTATATCCACCCCTGATCCTAGTCGCCAATTTTACTCTGATATCAGTCGTTGCTCCACTGTCGATGCCACCCTTCATGATGTCTTCTCCTAGGTCGTCGATCGTTCCATCCTTAGCACCGGTCTCGGCAAGTGTGGCTTGTGCCACTGTCGAGATCAGACATCATAAGTCCATCTCTCCGACATCTTTGTTTCTGGGGCATGTTTCCTTAAGTCTTATATTTTTCTCGTCTCCATCTACCGTCTCTCACAATTCAGATCTTAACCCTGCGTTATCTATTTCTCTTGGTTCAGCTTACCCGTATCCTTTACCACATGTTAAGAATACCCATCCTATGGTTATTCATCTTGAAGGCAGTATTCCCAAGCCTCATCACCTAATGAATGACAAACATATGTCATAAATTAAAAACCATATGCTTTAAAGGAGGAACTCATAGATCCCCGTTGGTGTCAAACTATACTTGATGAATGTACGCCTTTAATTAAAATTGATACTTGGGAGTTAGTACCTCGTGACTACAATCTTCATGCACTTGGTTGTAAATGGGTATATAAAATTAAATACAATTCTGATGGGGTTTTTTAAGCAATTGAATGCCAAACTTGTTGTTTTCAGTAATCGCCAACAGGCAAGTATTGAACATTTTAAAATGTTTAGTCCTGTTGTGAAACCTATTATTGTGCACTTATTTCTTACTATTGTTATCTCTCTTGATTGGATTTTTCGTTACTTAGATGTTGAGAATGCATTCTTGCATGGTTTTTAAAAGGGGTAGTTTATATGTGTCAACCTAAGGGTGTGTACATCCCTCAAAGCCAAATTACACGAATAGAGAAAGGGGGAGTTTATATGTGTCGTTTTTTAGAAAATAATTTGATTTCTTGGCACTCTAAAAAACAACCTAATTTATTCAAATCCACAAATGTATTTTAATACATGGTTGTTGCATATAGTGCTGCTGAAATAATTTGCCTTCGTCAGCTTGTTGCTAATTTGGGGGTACTTTTTACACCATCCCTTTACTCTCTATTGTGATACTATTTCTACCACATATCTTGCTACCACTCCGATTCACCACAATTTTGGCAAGCATATTAATGTATACTACCACTTTATTTGTGAGATGGTTGCACATGGAGATTTTTGTGTTAGATTTGTTCCTATACAATTGCAGGTTGTTGATATTTTTACAAAAGGTCTTTCTAGTGAGTTGTTTTGTAAACATTATTTCATTCTATCTGTTATTGCACCTCGTAAAGAATGAGGGAGTGTATAAGGGTTGAATAGACTTTTCTATTTAGATACATTCATGTATAAAGAGTATCTGAACTACAAAAATCACAATTATTCTTATCTATACTATACTAAAAGCACGCTAAATTATTTCATGCAATGGTTTAGATACGGTTGCCCATTTCAAGGCGCCCAACTTTCTGCCTTCCTCCCTACTTCATCTCTCTTTCTCTTTCAATTGACGAATTTCACCACCGGATATCCCACGTACATAAACGGTTGAAGGTAGCCGGTTACTTTCTCAATTTCCCACCCCTTCAACTGGATGCTTCATCGCCCGACTCTTTCCTTATGGTCACCGCCTACACCCGTCACCTTTCCTTCGATATTTCTCTTACTTTTCTTTAATTTTTATTATCTCTGATGTTTGTTCTTTGAAAGTTCGCTCCCTGTACAGCAACGACTTGGCTCCTCTTACCCCACCTTCCTGTACAGCAACGATTTAGCCATCTCACCTTTTGTGCAGTTGTTATTAGACCCACATGGTGCTCCTTTCATAACCAATTTGATGACTTGTGGGTAGGTGATTATTCTACCTTTGGGTTTATTGAATTATACCTTCTTAGGTTGTATCCATTTTTTGCTTTTCTTATCAATTTTTAGTAGCTGTCATTTATGCATTGTAGAGGTTTGGTTGAATGCCAAAAAGAGTTTTTGTTTATTCTTTGTGCTTTGATGTATGTAATTATTTTTTTGTCGATATAAGCGTTTGAAGATGCAATGATATCGTAAACTTTGTGCCAGGTTCTGTGTATGCTATGTATGTGTGGTTGTTATTAGTATGTTTTAATCGACCCCCCCCCCTATTTTTACTTTTTTTTATTACCAAATTGTACCGCTTACTAAATCATGTAATTGTCTTCCCCCTTTACCATTTTCCGTTCGTACTGAAACCCTTGATGTTAGGGGATGTATACTTCTATAGACTTTCTCAGGGCGTTTACTTGATGTTTTTGTTCCAGTTTTTCGCTATTTCTGCAGACATGATGTTAGGGGATGTTTGTGTTTTATTTACGCTGGTTTTAGTTTCTTTTTGGAAATGGTCTGAGCTGCTGCTGCTTTTGCACGCCTATTTGAGCCATATCTTAAGGATTAACCTAGGACTTTGTTTTGATCACAAAATTATATGTAAGCTGCATTGAGTTTTGATCGTCATACGTCGTATTGTACTTAGGACTTTGTTTGTACATGTTTTAACCAATATTCGATGAAATAAAAGTGCATTGATTGATTGGCAACTAGGAATTCTGAGGATAGCTAGAAATAGCTCGTTAGAAATTGTCAAAGTCATGGGTTGTATTTACGCCTCATACTAATGGTTTACCTGATGTTATGTTTTTCTTCTAATTTTTTGTCGATGTCATGCAGACCTGATGTCAGGGTATGTTTGTGTTTTACTTAGGCCTCATACTTATGGTTTCAGTTTCTTCTGGAAATGGTCTGAGTTGCTGTTACTTTTGCATACTTGATCTTAGGTGAACTTATGTTTTTGTTTTAGTTCCACTACTATTTTTGCTCAGTTTCTTCCGAAAAATAATACTCATATATGTATTTCTGTATGGAATTACAAAATCCAACCGTTATATCTTAGTCAATAACCCGTATGTACTTCAGTTCTATTGTTCCCCATCTTACTCCTCTTATTGGTTTCTGTGTGCAGATTGAGGAGTCCCACCATCTATAACAAGAATTTGTATTTAATGGTTTACTTGGCGTTTTGTTGGTTAACCCGCTTATTCATTCTCAGTTCATCCTCTTTCCTACTGATACAAAAACTATCATGTCCTACCGACCAGAGCAAAAATACCCCTCTGCTTCTGATTATTTATTTTATCATGATGTCGCTTGCATTTTGTAGCGATTAAGTGCATATTATCATGTGCTACAAGCCTGCCTATTCATCCTACAGTGTTTTAAAGGATATTGGAACTTGATTAGTATGGTCAATGATATAGGCTTGTTTCTCTTCCATAATTGTTCAGACTCATTGTCTATTTCCTTTGCATATTTGCAGTTGTGTTTCCCCCTGACACCTAAATATTTTTCCTTTACAAGGTCAACTGTCTCTCCGTAGGTTTTGACAGGCGATACGAATATGGACCGCCTCATCACACTCCCGAACAGGTATTCTCCGTACCTTTATATTGTACACACACAACCCTTTCTCCTCCATATAGTTTACTTTCATTTAGCTTGAAATTGGGATTGTTGTGTTATATGAGGAGTTGTTTGGTGGTGAATAAATGAAGGGTGGTTGCTTATACTATTACACTATCAGTTACAGCTATTTGTTCCCCTAGATGTGGTAGAAATGCAGGTGTATGAGTATATAACTTCTGAAAATGAAAGGCATATGTCTCTTGTGTCCCTCCCAGATATCAGAAGAGGACTATAATCTATATCATATTATAGAGTGGTCTTCAACTTTCTTTGAAGTCTTTTTTACCTCGTTTTACATCCTCTTATCACAGCTAGTTATATGCAGTAATTTTTATGATATGCTCCATAGACAGATAATTTGATATGATAAAATTAATTTTAATTAGTCACAATATTCACCAATCTGTCATGTGTAGAGAGAAACAAATCTAATACCCAACACACTATTAAAATAAACACAAATGCGTATGTGGACTAGGTGCATTTTCATGAAGCAATGTTGAGATTCAGAGGGTCCTTGATCATTCTCACCTTATACAATTATTCTAACAAACGAATAACGATTAGACCAATCACTGGAAAACCTCCTTTTAATAAATGTTAAGGTCAAATTATAATTTGTTATAAATTAATTGTGTTATTCATTTCAGGTAGAATTTGTGGAGGAAGTGATAAGAAAAGCAAGGGTGGTGGTTGTGCTTATTTAGGAAGCAATGAAATCACTTTAGGGTAATGTATTTTACTTCATGTCTATTGTGCCTTTGTTATGGAAGTGGATTGAGTGATGTTGGAGATAATTTCCTTACTCTTTTTCTGTAGAACTTTGCAACATTTTGTTCCTCGTATATCTTATGGCTAATCCATTAAAAGCGTACACCAAGGTTAGAGTTCTTACTTCTTACCTTGCCTTATTTCAGTTGTAGTTTTTTTTGCCTCCATCTTAATAAAATGATAGGACTGAGTTAATTAAATAGCTTAATTACATAAATGGGAATTGAGGCTATAGTTGGAAATACCGTTTTATAGTCGAGGAATGTTTTGTTGTATTTTGCCAGGGTTGTTATATTTTGTTGATTGTTTTCTGTGAGAAAAGAGGAAGAGCAAAACAGCCCTGGTTGATTTCTTTAATGATGGAGCTGACTCTGCAACTAAGACTCTTCATCGCATCCTGAACATTGAACTCAATGATTAATGAATGAACGCCGAAAGTATGTGATATTCCTGTAAATAAGATGTTGCTGGCTTCTGTAAATAATATGTTTTTTTAGGTGGATCGATGATAGAATATGTTATATTCAAATTTTCATGACTCGAATGAATTATTACTGAATATTAATATTAAAGAATATTAGTCCCTTTGATACGGGTGACTACTGCACATAGTGCAGTTTACAGTACCTAGTTATAGTTATATTTAAATGTCTGATCTCATCTTATACTCCATCCGTCCCACCAGTAATGGCACATTTACTTTTTCAAAGTCAAATTTGCCAAACTTTGACTATAAATATAAAATTAATATACATATAATAAATATATCATGTGATATATTGTTGAATTCATCTTAACATATATTTTCTAAATATCAA
>JAULKM010070481.1:0-11973 GCA_032355605.1 Rubia tinctorum
ATTTGACACCATATTAAATTTGCAAGTGTGCAGGAGTTAAAATAGTGTGAAAGTGAGTCAAGGTTATAGCACATAGGGCATCTAGAAGCCAAAGAGAATCTTGAAAAAATCAGGATGTCATCAAATGATAAGGCTGCATTGACCAACTTCCATAGGAAGATGCTAATTTTCTTTGGTAGGTTTGGATTCCATACCTGTTGTAGTGATTTTAGCCTCCCTCTTTGTGTAGCAGTGATCTGGTAACCAGATTTGAAAGAGAAGTTGTCATCTGTTACTGGCATCCAAACCATTCTGTCATTTCTATCCATACAAAGAAATGAGTCCTGCAGAAAAGAGAAGATGGCAGGCTGAATGTTATTTAAAAGAGGCATATATATCTCCCTGTTATTAATGAACTCAGCCACTGAAAGATCAACAGGGATTGAGCCTTTGAAACATTTAGTTATACTTTTTCTCGTTTTTAAGTATTCATTTGAGTGATATTTTTTAAATTTTTTATGATATTTTAAACTTATAACTCTCAAATAATAATTAACGTGAATCGCGACATGAATATGATTAAGAAATTAGTTATTGACTTATTGTCTTCTTTATTGACTCAATGAGAAATAGTGAAATATCAAAAGGATATATTTTGAAATTCTACTTCTATAAAAAAAAAGATTATAAAAGGCTACTTTATTTTGGTTGTACTAAAAACTTTGCATTAGTCTAATATCACGAGTTTCATGAATTTAACAGTCGTTGTTTTAAATTTATTAAAATAAATAAATAGTTATAGGATATTTAATTAGATAAAATCTTGGGAAATACCGTCTTTCCATAGACGGTGTTAAATTAGAATTATAGAAAGATAAAAGGTTTTAGTTGCAACATTAAAAATTTACTATGCAACGTGCAATAGTTATAAGTTTATGAACCGATTAATGCAACCCAAATTTTTTTTCTTGATTTCTTATAATTTACAGTTCAAACCTTGGCGTTTCCTAAACTTATGGAAAGACCGTCTTTCAAGAGACGAACAAATTTGACTATCTTTTAAAACCAAGCAATAAAATTAGCCATTTTAAACTTTTCTTTAAGTAAATATAAGGGTTTGATTTAAATACCAAAAAAAATCATTATTGTGTAATTAATGTGAAAATTTGAAAGATGGAGAGTATGGTGAAGTTGGAGCAAAAAATTATAGAGAATATGAGTTTTGAATCTCCAAACAAACATGCCTGTTTTATGTAATCCCAAATCACTTGCATCAAACAACCAAAAATCACATGATTCAAGGGGATGGAAGAGTGTTCCTTGAGGAAGAGAGCTTCCGAAAAAACAAACTTCGTTTGGGAGTCGGAACTGAATCCAATCCAAGATGAGCACAGCCAGGAAATGCCGCAGGAGACAGAGAATGTCTCAGGGAAACGCAGGAAATCTCAACAAAATGTTGACTACCATCACCACTCTCACAGATTCGTGAAATAAAAACTGGCTGTCTAAGTTGATCTCTGCAAGAACAAAATGCTTCCTCCCAATTGCACTTATGCTTTCAGTTCTCCTAAGATTTGCATAATTTCGTCCACCTAACCTCAATGAAAAAGATTTCTCATCAAGAAAAAGATTCAACAAGCCATTTCCCAATTCCCCCCATCAAATCTATAATAAAAAATGCAGTAAACCATAACGATGATGATTACTTTTTTTTTTTAATAACTTCAGGATTTATAGGGTTCCCATCCCTTTTCAATTAAACTCAAATTTGCACAATGTGCGATTACAACATGAGATATGGGTTAAACTCATTTACACTGAAGCGCTAGCTAAATATTACAATTCTAATCTAAAACTTCAGTGGCTAAAAGAGAGATACACAAAGGCACTCATCATTGTTACTATACTAAGAAAAGGCCTATCTGGAATGAGAAGGGCATACCAAGGATAAATGGTTTTCAGCATGAAGTCTTAGGGTAGCCACAATAATCTCGACCCGAGACTACCATCAAAACAAACATGGAAAAGTATGAAATGAAACACACACACAATATTTCATCCACACCTCCGATCAAACATCTATGACAATCAAAACAAAATATATGAAACTCCACCACTAAAGATCCGGCCCGTCTCCATTTAACTTGTGAGATCCGTTTCACTAAACTAGGAGACTAAAACCAGTAATTTTAAAAGACAGATATTTTTCATCGGTGTATAGAAATCTTTTATATTGCGTTGAAATATCTCTAACTTGTCTCCAAAATGTTCTAAAGACAATTAAATTGGATTTTTAATGTAAATGACCAGTATATCCTATTGGACCAAATTCTACAAATCTGATTTAAATTCTTAGAAAACCAGTATCGCCAAAAGTTCGTTGTTTCAACATTATCGGGGATTGGTAAATATGCTTTGCTCCATCAAACACGCTCAATCATAATTCCCAATAATTTGTTCCACATCCAAGAAAGCTCTACAAAATCCAATTCCTCATTGTTGAAGGTGGGTAATAGGGTTGTGGCTTGTGACATAACTCGTCACTCAAGTAGCAGGTAAGTATTTCATGCCTAAATTAATTTTTTCATCTTCAATTTTGGATTCTAGATTAGTTCAATTGATATGAGAGAATGTGCTTAACTATCGGTCAACTGAAATTAGGAATTGCATAATTATATATGGTGCATGTTATATGTGTAGGGGAGCATGATAATAAAGGTTTTCATTGACACATATATGTATATATATACATATATATATATGTATGTATATATGTGAGTATATATTTATGTATACATATAGATATGTTGCTTTAATCAATATGCATATTTTATGTCATGAATCCATGAAGTGAATGAATGTAAGTGTATGTACTTGTTCCTAAGATTTGATCCTAAACGTAGTGTACTTATTGTTTTAATGTACAGAGGTTTATGGATAAAACCCATTGTTACGATGAAGATCAAATGAGTGAGGAGTATCAGTCTTTTATAGCCAACTTCACTAAATATGCCTTCGCTAATGCCGAGAAGGAGAATTTGTCGTATGTGTATTGCCCTTGCAAGAAGTGTCGAAACATCGCTATTCATGAAGATGCAATTGGCTTGAAGGATGACTTATTTATATATGGTTTTGATCCAACATAAAAAAAATTGGTTTTGACATGGGGAGAATGTGGATGATCATACTAGAAATGAAGTAGATTAACCCGAGAAGGATGATAGGATGAATGATGGAGATCAAGGGACGATTACCACCATAAATGAAGACATTCCACGTCTAGATCAATCAAACCATTCAATGCAGCATCTCTAAGCTTCATTCTTGACCTTGTCATAGGACCAATCATGTTGCTTAGAGGATCACGAACATAACCCTTGAATGTTTGATGAATGAGTTGGTTGAGGAGATTATCAAGAACTACAGTGGCAATCCAAATAGATTTCATATTTGTACGAATATAATGAAATACTACTATACGATGGATGCCAGGAAGGAATGAAAGTATTGAAGGCTACGTTGCAGTTGATGAATGTGGAAGCTAAGTATTCCTACAGTGATGTTAGGTTCTCTGGTTTGTTGAAAGTGTTGAAAGAAAGGCTTCTGGTTGGCAATAGAATACCAAAAATGGTATATGAGGCGAAGAAGGTACTATGTCTGATGGGCATAGATTATGCAAAGATACATGCTTTTCAGAATGATTATATCTTGTATAAGGGAGATCACTTGAATGCGGAGGTATGCCTTAAATGCAATGCTCCCCGATTCAAATTGAAGAAGGTGGATGTTGATGGAGAAATCGAAAATCAGCAGACGAAGAAGGTTCTCGTCAAGGTTTTCTGCTATCTACCTATTATTCCTCATTTGAGAAGATTGTTTGACAATCCCGAGAATGTAAAGAATTTGAGTTGGCATGCAGACCGGGCAGTGGTTGATACTGAAGCCATTAGTCATCCGGTCGATGGTGATCAATGGAAGAAGATAGATGGGAAAGATCCACGTAACTTGAGGCTTGGTTTGTGCACGAATGGAATTAATCTGTTCAGTATTATGACCGAAAATCACAGTTCGTGGCCGGTGATGGTAGTGATTTTAAACTTTCCCTCGTGGTTATGCATGAAAAAGAAGTACATCATGTTGTCTCTAATGATCTCCGGTTCTAAGAAATCGGGAAACAATATTGATGTGTACCTATTCCCCTTGGTGGATGACCTTAAGAAGCTGTGGGATCCTGGAATGAGGATGTATGATGGGTTTCATTAGGAGTCATTTGATTTTAATACCATGTTGTTCTGCACTGTTAATGACTTTCCTGTATATGGAAACTTTTCTGGATATTCAGTTAAGGGTCACAAGGCATGCCTCATTTGTTTGGAAGGAATGGAATATCGTCAGTTAAGGCATAGAAGTAAGTCAGTATATCTTGGGCACCGGAAATGGCTTGCAACAACTCATCGGTGGAGGAATCGTCGTACTGAATTCAATGGCAAGGTAGAGTTGGCACCCCCTTTTCATGTATTAGCAGATGCGTTAATATCTAACATATTGCGTAGTTTTCGAAATGACTTTGGCAAGAGGAAGAGGAAACCAAAGGTTGTCGGTAGTTGGAAGAAACGTTCCATTTTTTAACTACAGTATTGGGAGACCTTGATGTACGACACTGTTTGGACGTGATGCATATTGAAAAGAATGTGTGTGATAGTTTGGTTGGTACTTTTACGAATATTCTGGGTAAGAAAAATGATGGTTTGAAGTCAAAGAATGATATGGTTAAAATGGGAATTAGACTTGAATTGGTCCGTGAGGATCGGGCCAAGGATCGGGGATCGAAGACGCACTTGCTCGCTGCTTGTTACACTCTTTGAAAGGGGAGAAAAAGTGGATTTCTTCCAGCCTCAAAGGTATGATTGTCCCTGACGGGCTACTCTTCTAGGGTTAGCAATCTAGTATCTGATGAGGGATTGAGATTGTGTAATGTGAAATCGCACGATTCACATTGTTTGATTCAAGAATTTGTCACGGTGGCGATAAAATCCATCTTACCAACTCACGTCAGAAAGTGCATTACCCGGTTGTGTCGCTTCTTCAAGGCAATTGGTTGTAAGAAGATTAGGCGTCGGAAATTGGAGAAATTGCAGGAGTAAATAATAATTGTGTTGTGCGAGTTAGAGATGTATTTCACTCCTTAATTCTTCAACATCATGGTTCACTTTTTTGTTCACGTTTTACATGAGATATATATATGTGATCCTGTTTATCTTCGATGAATGTATCACTTCAAGAGCTATATGATGATTTTCAAGGGCTACTTGAAAAATCAATATCACCCTAATGCTAGTATTGTGCAAAGGTATGTAACTGAGGAGGAGATGGAATACAGTATGGATTTCTTGAAGAATCAAGAGTTGGTTTGATTACCAAAATAGTGCCATGTTGACAGAGTTGGTGGCAAAGGTTTGCCAAAAGAAAAAACTAGGTTGTTAACCCCAACGAGTTAATGAAAGAAAACCTCCATGTTTACAAAACTCAGATGTGGTTCACTCGTACATGGATATGCACATGACCACTATCAAAGAGCGACACCAGGGTTGGTTGGATAAGCAAGTACTTGCTAAACACAATCACACATTGATTGATTGATTACGCCATACAGTAGTTGGGGACAGTCATGGTGACACCTTGAATGTGTTAGATGTCATGCCTTATGCAACTTCGATTTCCTACATAGGCTATGACGTGTATGAGTTTACCTTCCTAACCCTTGAATGGGACACACACATCGCTACACAAAATAGTGACATTATCGTAGTTGCGGAAGCATTACACGTAAGCTTCACAAAGGATAAGAATCCCATGTATGGGAACATGTCTTACTATGGCGTGTTTCAGGAAATATGGAAACCCTTGCACACAAGTTTTTGGTTACCACTTTCCAAATGAAAATGGGTTGATAACAATGCCAGTGTATCGACGGACGGCCTAGGCTTTAGAGTCGTCGATTTAAGAAGGACTCGTTCCTACTTGCGATCCATACTTCCTTGCTTCCCAAGCTACACAAGTGTTTTATGTTGATGATCCGTGTGATTCTAGCAAGTTAGTGGTCATTCACGGTAAAGGTCAATTTGTGGGAGATTCTTGTCCATCTTCATTGTCTAAGATTATTCCAAACATTCTACCTAGCAATAGTAATGTTGGGGAGAATGAGATCTTTGGGTTGGAGGTAGCCTTGAGGAGAGACCACGAAGAAGGGGTGTGTATTGAGAGGAATCCTAAAATGAAGAAGCAGAAGAAGAAGACATAGATTGGGTGTAGACATGAATTTAAATAACCTTGTTGAATGTGTATGGGAATGTCCTTGTTTTAATGTAGTTTGTTAATCAATGTCTATCCATTGTATCCCAAATAATGAAGCCATGATTGGGTAGGCAAACTAAATACCCCTCGTCACACAAATGTCAATACAGTAATCGGTTTACATGACATAAACCATGAGACATCACAAAGTTCATTTCATGGCATTCAAACTTTAGGGAACGCCTGCGAGATGGAGTGGTCACGTCACACAAATAGTCGGTGAATAATGTGGTAATATCTAATTCGGAAGAGCGATGTCACACATACCAATTTGTCTAATTCAGTGCCTATTAAGCTTAAATCATTTAATACATGCGATGTCGCTAGCTAATCGGTAACCACTCAGACTAACCGACCTTATGATGTGCGAATATACTGCAATGCCGCATCGGTACAATATACCTAGAAAAACAAAACATCATTACCGCACCTATTAAGCCAGAACATGGAGTGATCCACCTAAAGAGGCTCATTCCAAGTTCACAACAGCCACACACCTATTTTTTAGTCGAGTAAAACCATGCAAAATGAATTCAATACAACCATTAAAATCCATAACATAAAATTCACGGAACATCATGCGATATCACAAAAGGGAGTAGATTCATAGAATCTAAAATACAATCCTAACACACAATCATCAAAGCTAAACATCTAGCCATCATTGGGGGGTGACAGGGGAGGGATGTCATCATCTTCTGAGGAACTTCCATAGTCTTCCTCCGCTTTCCCATGTTTTGACCTATCGCACGAAGAGTCGTCCTCATTACCGTTAGAGTCTGTTTCTTCTTCATTGTTGGCCAACGCATCAGCCCCATCCACTTGCCCCTTTAACTCATCGGGATGTGCCTGAGACCCATGTGCAGCCAGTTGGGGTCCACACGAGGTTCATTGATAGCATCGACCAACATTGCCTTCATGTCCGCCACGTCAGTCATCAATTACCGTAAATAGCGGTCGTTGTGCATCGCCATAGCCCTAGTCTCAACCATGTCCTTCATGAGTATGGCCCATGCGCTATGATTTAGTACTTTTGGGGATAAAGAATTGTTAATTTAATAATTAATTAATAATTTAAAATTTTAACAATACGAATGACCTAGAAATAAATTAAATTTCGTACTCAATCGTAGGATAGGAATGGCGGCTTCAGGATGCATTGTTGTGGATGTCGATTGAGTACTGTCAGTACCAGGATGGGCAAGCATATCGAGATTGGCCTTAGGGATGTTGCGATCGATCCACGTCCCCGCCTCCCAATGCCAGTGCTTCTTGTAGAAGTAGTTCCCATCATAGTACTTCAGATTGATATTCATTGTTGATTTGATCTTGAAACTTTTCTTCTCCATTAGGGAAGTGATGATGTATCTATAGGGAAGGGTCTGACTCTTAGAAGCGAGGGAAACCGTGTGCGTCTCATTGATGATGCTGTAACCGGGGTTCACTACCTTCTTCTCTACAATGGGGTAGTACAAGACGGTCCCGTTGATAGTGCACTCGGAAGGATGTCCATCCAAGATTACTATTTGTACAATGATATTGTACATAATCCTCTCTTTGAGGTCCAATACATCAATCTTAATGGACCTCGGCGTGATGAACCTGTTGCCGATATTTATCTTGGAGTACTTTTCAATCATACGGTTGGGGTCGATGGCCCCAGCCGAATCGTTCTCATCAGCTCTTTGAGGCCATGAGTTCCTGCAATATATATACAATGGCACAACCTCCAGATCACCACCTCCTCCAAATGTGCATCTGATTGCCTCGTTGATTAAGTTCGGCGTCAGGGGAATGATCATGCCATTGACTTTTGTTTGGTAGTTGGTGCTGGTCAGGCGGGTGAAATTGGAGTACAACTCCTTAATCTCCATTTCATACATTGGATGGTCGAGGAAAATCAACCCCACCATGCCAAAAGCTTTGAATGGCTCAAGGAATATGTCTCAGTGAAACCTTTCCATGTCCTCGATCCGCATAGCCCTAACCTCCTTAACCCTCATATTCTTCATAATTTGAAAATAATTTTCATTTTGTTCGGCAAATAAGTATTTATTTTCAAAATTTGATGACGGCGGGGCATCAATGGTCCTCGCCTTTCTGGACCGGGAAAACCTTGCTCCATCTTTCTAGCCCTTTGCCTTTTTTGTTGTTTGTTTCACAGGAGACATATGTTGATCAATTACATATGCAAAGCTTAGTCTAAGAGGCCATACTATACACTGGAATGTAATTGTTGACTGAGATCGCACGCACATAACAAACATGTCGTCAAGATCGATATGTACCACGCGAAGTCACATATTCATATGTATGAATGTGCGACATCGTAAGAAATATCACTCAGTTCGAATACATGTGTGAAGAATACACAAAATGTCAATAACGTCTATGAAATCAAACTAAATAACAAAAATAATAAGCCTAGCTATTGAACCAGCAAGCACAACATGTTTTGAGTACAAAAAGCCCAAGACATTGCCCCTCCGTCTAAAATCTCAAATTCAAAACCTAAAACAAGAAACCCCTAAAACTAAAAAAACATGGAACTCAATCAAACACCCCATTCATGTTCATTGAAGTGAAAGCAACATGTTAGGAAGGATATAACTAAAAGATAGCCCACAAACAAGCAATACAATCACTTCAAAATTTGTTTCCTTGGATATGATTGACGAGGAATTCCCTTGGAATAGATTGCGGCTAGGATTCGTAGTAATAGAGTGCTTTCACTGTTTTCGGCAAATTTATATATAAGATTGGCGGTTGTCATCAAAACTTGACAATTCGTTGACCTTTTTTCACAGACGACCATTTTGGTGCGACATCGAGGCTGAAGATCCGAGTGGGTTAAGGGTGTCATTTCAACCATAGTAGTAACATCACCGCTAATTTTTTAAAGGACTATATGTACACCGACAGAGAGGTGACGTCACACATCATATGTATTGGGCCAGGAGTTTGACCTTAGAGACTTGAATCGTAAATTTTCAATGTCACAGATAGATTCTATAAAATTAAATTCTCAAAGACATATTTTTGTGATTTCGTATGCCTTAAACAATGGGCCGATTAATACAAGCGTACCAGTTGTTGAAACAAGCGTAGCCGTTGAACAGTTTATTGTCAAAACCTCATCCATATAGCTAACTCACGTATTGAGGTTGACCGTTCTTGGGCTTGTAATAAAAGTCCTATGTAATTTCAAGGTCATGATGAGCTTTGGCCTCGAATTACATCGGTAAGGAATTTACAGGCCTTTAACAATCATAACCGTCGAACAGGTAATGTTCAAACCCTTACATGTGTATTAGTGTTTTAAACTAGTTGGTTTCACATGGAATACTATGTAAGTGATAAAATTAATGTTTTCTATCCTTTAGACAGATAAGGAAAATGATTTAAAACCTAAAATGCAAAGTCGCACAATGCCTCTTGCTTAGCGACTGCTGGCCGAAGAGTTGGCGACGTCATTCATTCAAGGGGAATGAGCCATTTGGTCCATCCACAGGCCCATGAAATGCCAATAGGCATTACCGAGATCGCAAACTTCATCTTACGACCCAAGATTAGATCGACATATTAGTGACTTCGGACATTCATTCGAGATGGACCTATTGGGCCCATTTTGCCCCAAACGGAGACCATAATTACTAGAGACCGACATGTACAATATCGCACTACTGGAGGGAAACTAGTTTTATGCGTCATACTTGGTAAAAAAATCCCAAAAGACTTTGAAAAAACACGTATTTCCCAAATTTCCGCTCTCCATCTTCAAAACTCCAAAGTTCTTCATCAAGATTTCCTTTCCCCTCCAAAAAATCAACAACCAAACACACTCAAATCAACAACAAACATATTCCAAAATGGAGAAACCAAGGGAAAAAGGAATAGGTCATCATGAGGGGATTCCATGAATAGAAATCTGATAAGGTTAAATCTTTCTAACTTTGTTATGATCATATTGTCGACGTGGCTCAAGCACTTTAGTTTTATTATTGAATGAGTGTTTGGTATTACTTTTTGGAATATTCTTCATTTAGTTTCTTTTAGATTGTGGACTATATATACATGTAGGGTTCAATATTTTCATTAATGATGGAATTTTTCCTATTGTATATGGTGTACAACACGTGGAAACTTGATAATGGAGGTTATTTGATATGGAGATAACATCAAATGTGTAATTTTCATCATTTCCTTGTGGTCGAGATTAAAATTCATGAAAAACCCAAGTCAACATTGAGGTATAAGTAAATACATTACACTATTCATAACTTCAAATATTTCATACTTTGTTTTAAATTAGAGAGTCTTCTTGTGTAAGATAATTCCTTGTGCATACTACTTGCCGAACGTGTTGATGGAGAGAGCCACATCGTGGTGGAAGGTAAAGTGTATACATCTATATAAGTGCATCATCATAAGCCGGTTGAGAATGGTAACATGTTGGTCAATGTCACAAAGACCCTCGTAGATGGTGTGGTTCTTCCAATCCGGGAACCCGAGGCAGTACGGTGGACGAGGCATTGGGAATGATTGTTGAATGGCCCCCTCGTTTGGTAAATATTTTGGAGAACATACCTACAAAGAAGGCATAACATGATAATTGATATATTATTACTTGTGAGTTGTGACAAATGTTGTGTACATAAATTTTACGGTTGATTTCATGTGGATCGGAACAAGGATTAGTTGCCTAACGAAATTAACCAATACAAACTAAATGGATGGTTCCCTAAAGAACATCCACATAATTGTGACGCCACATCCTCCCACCTGTTTATACAAAATTCCCATGAAGGAAGTTGATATTTTGGAGTACAAGGTAAATCCAATTACCTGGAAGGAGGATTTAGAAGATTTTTTCATTTCAATAATGTACCCCCTCCGGTGGTGCAACTACATTGCATGTAAGTATTACTGCATGACCCTAACTTGAATAATCGATATTCTAAATGAACTTGGCTTCAATCTAGCAAGGCTAGCTCTTGCATTTACAATCCATTTCAAAATTCAAAGGGTGGATAGGGGTCCTTTGCCCATTGAAGATCCAACATGACCCTGTTCCGATGGAGGGGCATTTGCCCTATTTGAGCTCTTGGCTGATGCAAAACGATAATTCAGTATACATCCCTCTTTTTTTTGATGGAATGTAGTGTTTCATTTCATCATTGAGAACCAAATAAAGTGTTTACAAACTAACTAAAAGGTAAAATCTCCTTCCAACAATAAACCAGAAAACCTATTACAAATGAAAGAACCCAACTTCTAGTGCCAAAGCTGATGCTCCTCCATAATAGCCTGCTGCAAATCTTGAGAAGCCATGATTCTGTTTTGAAAATTTTTTCTATTCCTCTCCTCCCAAATGTGGTATAAAACAGTCATAAAAAGAGTGAATTTCTGATCTCTTCTTTTCTCCCATATAAACAATGATCTTCTAAGCTGCCTAAAATCGATGAAAGTAGGGAGTTGCGGCAGCTTGAAGACTTGCTGAGTATAGTCACAATCCAGGAACACATGGTGAGAGTTTTCAGGCTGCTGATGACAAAGAGAACACAATGAAAGGTGGAGGTGCAGCCCAAAACAATGCAATCTATCTAAAGTAGAAAGCCTCCCCAAAGCAAATCTCCATAA
>JAULKM010070491.1:0-11972 GCA_032355605.1 Rubia tinctorum
CTTATTAACTATAACCAAATCCAAATAATTAGCAACACCACAACCACAAGATTTTGAATAGATTTTTCAAAAAACTCGAACCTGTTTTCCTTCAACATTTCATACAACATAGGGTACCGAAAATATTTCATTTCATAACTTTCGAAAAAACCATTTCAAAAATAGATCGTAACTTATATACCATTTCAAAAACATAGGAAGTACCTTTCATCCAATATATAATCACCACATTTCCCAAGTCAGGCCAAAACTTTTTTTAAGCGTAAATGCGTTTTATATTTTCAAACTAAATTCATATAGCAGTGACACAACAGAAAATTAATCATGCGTTTCTTCCCACAATTATAGTTTATTTCATAAAATTAACCACGGAATATTCTACAGTCCATACACTAAAATTCCATTCAAAATATACATCCCAAAAACTAAACCAGGCCAGATTCCACCAAAACATGAGCTGCGATGGTGGCGCGTGTGACTTACGCGCTTCTGCCACGGCGGCGCGTGGCCCCCACGCGCCTAAGTCGGCCGGCGTGTGCTTCACCACGAACGTCCTCCTACCTCCGTTTCTTCCTGCCCGGACAATAGCAACCCGATGTAAGCCCTAACAGGGACAAAGAAACCATCAAGCTTCAAAAATCATGCCAAAACCGATAAAACCAAAATCATATGTGCTAGAAATCAACCTACCTTCCCTTCGATATTGTATTTCCAAATCCCAAACCGAACCTCAAATTTACAATTCCGGCCAACAATGCAAGAGGAATCTGGAAGAAGGGAGATTTGCTTGAAGGGGGTGAAGAACCGGAGCAAAATTTTAGACACTCAAAGCTGGGAATGATCCGAACAATTATGCAGTGCTCGTTTTAAAATGAACTGGAAAGCGGAGGACGCATTAGATAAATGCGTCCTCAATCTTCTGCCAAACATCACATGCTTCACAGAGCTTCACAGACACCGGCTAAAAAACAAAGAAAACCAGCCAAACATGGAAGACGCATTTCACAAATGCGTTTTCTTCTTCACACAAAAAACAAACCGAATACACGTTCACAACAGTAGATTAGCAAGAAAAGAAACTAAAAATTCCGAAGACGCATTGCGTAAATGCGTCTTCTGCATGTAAATTTTCAAAAAAAAAATACATTGTCGAGGACGCATTCTCTGAATGCGTAATGCGTCCTCCCTATTACCATCCCTCACGGTTAACTGTAGCACCAAATTAGTTCTTTTTTCGGCAACTGATGGGTTTAAGGATGAGTTGGTGTTGGGAAAAGGTGCATTTGGGACAGTTTATAAAGGTACATTGCCCAAGACACTAAGGGTAGTTGGTGTGAAAAGATTAGACAAAGGAGCGACAGAAGGCGGCGCAGAAAGGGAGTTTGAGAATGAAATGACAGTGATTGGGAAAGCACATCATCACAATCTGGTTCAACCCCATCAATGAATGGCAAATAGGGTGAAACTGAAAAATAGAAATTAATGGGGAGAATGCATCCTTTCCTTTCCTTTTTGTTTTTGTTTTTTTGGTTAGAAATTTAAAAAACATTAAATATTATTTATTATTTTATTTAATGTATTTTCACTTTTTTAAATTTAAAAATATTATTCACACGTTTGTTATTTAATATTATTTTCTTATAAAATCATTAATTTATTATTTATATTATAAATAAAAATAATATTATTTTAGATAAATATAACTATTTTATATACTATTGTAATTTAATTATACTTTATAATTGATTTGAAAAAATAAAATATTTTAATTATTATTTGCATAAAAATATAAAAATATAATTTTTTGAATTGTATATGGGTCGAATTTAAATAAAAAATATAATTTTTATATACTATTTTAATTGAATTTTGCTTTATAATTATTTTGAAAAAAATATATATTATTTTAATTATTATTTGTATAAAAATATTATAATATTATTTTTCAAGTTGTATATGGGTCGAATTTAAATAAAAATATAATTTTCAAATTAACTCATTTTTTAATGATAATATTATTGCTTATATTTGGGATAGAAATACTACGTCATTAAAATTTTCGATATATCAATAACAAGCATTGGAAACGAAACAGATTTTTTGATTTGGCTCAGTGTTTTATGATTTCGGAGAAATTGAACATTTGGTTTTAAAATAAATCAATTGAAATTCAGAATATTTTAATATAAATATATTTTATTTTCTTATAAAATCATTAATTTATTATTTTATATAATAAATAAAAATATATTATTTTGTATAAATATAATTATTTTATATACTATTGTAATTGAATTATATTTTATAATAAATAATATAATATTTTAAGCATTATTGGTATAAAAATATTATAATATAATTTTTTCTAGTTGTATATGAGTCGAATTTAAATTAAAATATAATTTTCAGATGAAATTATTTTTTAATAATATTATTTCTTATAATATTTTAATATAAATATATATTATTTTCTTATAAAATCATTAATTTTTTTATTTTATATTATAAATTGAAATGATATTATTCTATATAAATATAACTATTTTATATACTTATTGAATTATGATTTATAATTATTTTTAAATATATATATTATTTTAATTATTATTTGTATAAATATATCATATTATTATTTTTTAAGTTGTATATGGGCTAAATTTAAATAAAATAAAATTTTAATTTGAACTTGTTTTTTAATAATAATATTTTAATATAAATATATATTATTTTCTTTAAAATAATTAATTTATATTATAAATAAAATGATATTATTTTATATAAATATAACTATTTTATATACTATTGAAATTGAATTATGCTTTATAATCATTTTGAAATATATATAATATTTTAAGTATTATTTGCATAAAAATATTTTAATATTATTTTTTGAGTTGCATATGGGTCGAATTTAAATAAAAATATAATTTTTATATGAATTTATTTTTTAATAATATTATTTGCTATAATATTTTAACGTAAATATATATAATTTTCTTATAAAATTATTATTTTATAATTTTATAATATAAATAAAAATAATATTAGTTTATATAAATATAACTATTTTATGTATTATTGTAATTGAATTGTGTTTTATAATTATTTTGAAAAATATAATATTTTACTTATTATTTGTATAATTTTTTTTAATTAAACGGTGAAGAAGCATTCGGCGAGTGTGTCTTCAAATTTTAAAAAATAAATAAATATGCACGTGGAGAAGACGCATTCACAAAATGCGTTTTCACTGGTCGACCAAAAAAATTGAAAACCTTTAAATGCGTCTTCTTAACCATAATTTTTTTTTAAAAAAATAAAAGGTTGAGGACGCATTTAGCGAATGCGTCCTCACCAATTGCATCCAATCACTGACACTGTAGCACCAATCATAGAAAATTTTCTCTTGCTAATGTCTGTTTGAATAGCATGTCAGATCATAAGATGTTGCTGCGTGCTTTTCCTTTGATGGCTCTCATTTTTCCTGTTTTATAGCTTAGCTAGCTTTCTGGTATTCCGATCAGATTTCATTTTGGCTTCGTACTCTACTCATTTCCTCTTGGGTTTTGATTTTGGGAAAAGTTTTTTTTTTGAAAATAGAGCTTATGTTATACTAAATAGTTACAAAGCTGTTTACCCAAATCAAAAGCTGCCTAACGTACATCTAGCAGGAGATTTCTAGAAATATGATGAACATTAAACTTGCTAAAATTAAGCCTAAGGAAGAATACAATATCTGACACTAAAATTTTGATATCCCGGTGTGCGGAGCTGGGTTCCTTAATAGACTTTACTAGTGTTGTAGTCTGTGCAGATATTTAGATTCATATTAAAATTTCTCGTTGTCGCTTTGATAGCTCTCCAACAGGCTTGTGCTTCCGCCTGCACAACCGATGTCGCCACAAAGAAGTCACTCCCCCTGATACATGTATCCGTAGAGTTATTGAAAAGGGGAGGTATACCCTTCCATGCCGTTGTGCCTAATGTTCTATCTTTCCTATGGGAACCATCCAGGATTAGCGAGATTCCTGTGTTTCATTGGAACTAGTCTTGTACTGGTGCCTGGTTGCCATTTGGATCAATGCGAGTTCCCTGTTCCAGTAAGGAGCGTGCATCATGTGATTGCGGTTAATACAATGACTCAGTTACATCACTTGTGGAAAAATATTTTCATATAAAAAAAAGGAGAACGTATCTTTGGATTTTCCCCAGCTCCATCTAGGATCAGTATCTTCTCCTCGCAATACCTTTGTAATCCTGCTCTTCCAGATCTCCCACAGAACAAAAATTGATTGCTAGATAAGCAAAAGATTGGGCGCCTGCCTTAGCCAAGATTTGAACCATTCCTGAAATTGAAGTTGTTCTCCCTAATCAAACTCAAAGCCAAACACATAAGCCCTCCATATTCTTTTGGCAAGTAGTACAACGTAGGAAAATGTGTGACGCCGAACCTTCCTCCACTTCACATCTGCTACAAATATGTGTCTCTGTCAGCCGCCTCTTATACCCGTTTTCTTGCGTAGCTAAAGCATTTGAGAGTAATCTTCACAAAAAGATCTGGAACTTATGTGGCAATTGAAGCCCCACATATTTTATTCCCCAGGTTGTCTTCAGGGTGATGACTTCCTGCTTGATTGGTGCAGTATGGCCAAATTTTATTCATTGCTAGTTGATAGTTTTTCTTTACCGTATATTGACCATCCGGGTTGGGCATCCATAGCGGTTGATCTTTTCCCTATTGGTGATCTATTCAAATGTATAGAAAGGATGATTGGAACTACCTGTGATAGGAAGATTGCTCTTATCAATGGTGCTCTCCAAGAGCGAACCGGATTGATAAGGTGTGACACCCTCATGTTTTCTCCTTTGTAGCACTGATCCATGAGGAATGAGATTTCATTGGATCGGGATCCATTGTTCACTGATCTTAATACTTTCTTCGTTAACCACCCTCCACGCAAGGTTTTCTGTTACTAGATGTTTCACCGAGAGAATGGATTTCAATCCCCAAGAATCATTGCTCCTTGTCACCGATATTCTAAAATCTCCATGCTTCAGATACTTTGCTTTATATACTCTGGCCAAAAGACTGTGATCATCCGATATATCTTTCAAGCCTGTTTCGCCAACAGTTCCTGATTCATGCCTAAAGCCGATCGAACACCTAATCCACCAAACCTTTTGGACCTTGAGATTGTCTTCCATGAACTCCAGTGGACTTCTTTCCTTACCTCCCCAGATAAAAGACGCCTTCATTCTGTCAAGCTTCTGCAAGATACCTTTGGGAATTTGGAAGA
Organism: Rubia tinctorum; assembly: GCA_032355605.1. Taxonomy (NCBI): domain Eukaryota; kingdom Viridiplantae; phylum Streptophyta; class Magnoliopsida; order Gentianales; family Rubiaceae; genus Rubia; species Rubia tinctorum. The sequence continues at coordinate 5,298 of JAULKM010070491.1, forward strand.
TGCTCAATGGATATAATGCTACAGACGCAAGAACATGCCTAGCAAGGTTACTCTCCCAGGAAGGTTAAGCAGTATGTTTTTCCCGGATGAATGCTTTTCTCTAAATCTTTGAATCAAGACTTGAAAGATTACTCTCTTTTTTGTATCAAACACATTATTCATGCCCAAATACTTTCCACTTATTCCTTGATCGTGAATATTCAAATAGTATCTTGCAAATTGCTGCATGCCTTGCTGAATGTTTGGACTAAAGTGTTTTCAAAGTTTAGACGCTGACCCGAGAATCTTGAATAAAGATCTATGGTTTTTGCCAGATCATTCATCGTTCGATAGGAACATTTAGTAAAGAGGATGCAGTCGTCTGCATACATCAGATGACTGACTCTTTGACCTCCTCTTGATATTTGAATCCCAAGATCTAGGTTGGTGGAAATTTTGTACTCTAACCATGAAGACATATATTGTTACGCTATGATGAAGAGATGTGGCGAGAGGGGGCATCCTTGTCTAAGGCCTTTGTTCAGCATAAAGAAAGCAGATTTAGCACTATTGACTACTACCTGGTAAGTAACAGATTGCACACACTGCATTATTAAGTCAATCCAGTGATGAGGGAAGTGCATATAGCATAGCGCCTTCTCCAAAAAAACTCCATGAGACCCGGTCATATGCCTTACTCATATCCAATTTAACCGCACCAAATCCAAACCTCTCTTGCTTATTTTTCTGATAAATTCCAGCACCTCATGAGCCAGCAACACATTCTCCGATATGTTTCGGCCTGGAACAAATCCGTTCTGTTCATTTGAGATCAACGAGGCTATATAACCCTTTAGTCTATTTGCCAATACCTTTGCAACGATTTTGTACTTGACGTTGCAAAGCGAGATAGGTCTGAAGTCTAATTGTTGTAATGACACTCTCTTCTTTGGAATCATTATGAGTTGTGTTCTATTCCATGAGATGGGCATTTAGCTACCATTAAGTATGTTCAAAACTGATTTGGTAACATCCTCCCCCAAAATACCCCGGTATCTTTTATAAAACTCCATCTATTCCTGGTGATTTCCAAGAACTCATGTCAGACAAGGCCTTTAAAACATCTATTGGTGTGAATTCTTCATTCAAAGCATCAATTTTCTATTGGTTTAATCCTCTTTATGTCTTGCTCTGAAACTGATATTCTGATACATCTTCTGGGAAGCTAGGTGGATACCATTCTTGATGAATATACATGGATTTCACATTATCTGTGATCACTTGTTGGATTTCCTCCTGACATGTCACCCAATCTCCTGTTGGCGAATAAATCCCTTGAATTAGATTTCTGATTTTCCTATTGGATGCCCATTGATGGTAAAATTTTGTGTTTTTCTCCAATTTGAACCAATTCACCTTTGCTCGTTGTTGCCTATAGTTTGATAGTCTCTGCTCCACTTTCCTGCATTTGTTGGAAGGTCTATTGTATCTTCTTTGAATTCTTAATCACACATTCTCCACATTGTAGCTTTTGTATTTTAGACATCAACTCTTTTAGTCTTCTTTCCAAATTTCCAAATGAGTTTGAGCTCCAGTTAAAAAGGTGTTTTAGAGCTGCTACTAGTTTCCTGTCCATAGCTTCAATTTGTTCATATTAAGACTGAGAAACATTAGGTTATTCAAGTGAAACTTCAACCGAGTTCCAAACCCTGTCAATAATCTGGTCTGTAATTTCTGCCAGGCCTTAAATCTTCTGATAGCAATGCTTCCTCTTTTGGTATAATTAAAGGACTAGAGGACCATGATCATACACCACAATTAGGAGATTATTCACTACTGCCTCTGGGAACTGAACTGACCATTTCTGATTAATAAAGACTCGATCTAATCTTTCCACAATAGTGTTAGGGCTTTCTCTATTATTAGACCATGTATACTACAATCCCCATTAGGAATCTCCTGAAGTGAGTGTTGTTTGATCTAGGTAGGCAATGATTTTTCCCCTGGTTTCTCTACTGGTAATCTCCCCCTTTTGTCGTTTTGTGAAACTAAAGTATTGAAATCACCTAGCAACACCAGTAATCCCAGAAAAACAATGATCTTAACATAGAATCCTAAAAAATTGGACAATCAGTCTCATATGGGGGGTCCGTACACAAAACCTAGATACCAACTAATCCCCTTGCAATCTGAGACTTTTAGAAACACTAAATTTAGAGAACTACTTAAAACAACAAGATCAACATCATCTGCCCACATCATTGCTAGACCCCCCGATCTACCTACTGGATCCACAAAGTGACCATTTGTGAAGTAAGAGGCCTCCATCCATACTCCTAAGTCCTTTTCGTGCATTTTTGTTTTTGACAGACACAATTTTGATGGTCGTCATTGTTTCACCTGACGGCTGACAATGGTTTTTGTAGAGGCGTTGTTAGGACCCCTACAGTTCTATGCAAGGGTCGTCATGCTGATTGGGGATTTGATTTGGTTCAAATCCCGCAAGCCCCGACAGTTGTTCTTTACCTCCCTTATCTCCTTCTCCCACTTGAATCTTAACATAAGCATGCCTATTTGTGCTTGCTTCTCCCAACTCTGCTTTTGCCTCCTGACTGTCTTTTTCCTCTCCCTGAAGTGTTCCAGCACCTGGAATGATGAAAAACCTCTTTATGATTCTATTCCTCTTCAAAGGTGGTGCAATCTCCAAAATCTCCAAGCCATCATCATCCTGGGATCTAGATCTCTTATTTCTCCCCTCACCTCGAGCCTTCCATGTGTTTTTCTCAATCGGAATTGGCTCCGAGACACTTTGTAAAATGGGTGCTTCAGTTCTCCATATCACTGAATCTGGGTTTGGACTCCAATTCTGCTCAGCGTGCTCTCTCAGGTCCTTCATTCCTCCAATGTGTACACCTGGTTGAGTGTTTTTCCCCTTCAGGTGCTTGATTCATTTGTTTCATTACCTGCTTAGCCTTGACCCTCTTGGATTTCGATGCTTTCCTCATTACCTCCGCTTTAAGCCTAGACTTGTATTTTTCCTTCTCTATCTTATATAGGTTTTTATACTAATTCCACTCAACCTTTTGCCAATAACCTTCCTCGGGCCAAGAGCTTGAACACCATATATATCTACCATTCGATTCCCTTTCTCCATATTAAAACTTGGATTGCTGCTTCTATTGCTGAGCGAATCTGAGATAGTGCCATCAATCACAACAAGCACCAGTTTTGATTACACCGGGATTGGGTTCATCGGCTCGAAGCCCATCTTCTAAGTCATTGAGTGGTTGTTCTGATTAACAGTCTTCTTCAATGCTCCAGCTTCTTTAGCCACATTTCCCTGATGTGCATCAGCCATCACCAACTCCTTTTGAACTGCCATCTCTTCTTCTGGTCATTGCTTGATTAAATGTTGCAGATACTCGACCTGTCCCTTCGTTTGTTGAAATTTTTGTAATGTTAGTAATTTGGCCATGTTTGACAAATGACTTTTATTTTATATGTTAAATATTTATTTAGTTGATTTATATACACGATTAACTAGGTGTTTATATTAAAATTTGTAAATTAACGAGTCAACCACCTTAAAAGATTTTTTTAAAGCCACCAAGAGGTGGGGTTGTTTATTAGGCCCCCAACTTATAAATAAATTTCAATACATAATGAGTTTCAGTCCCTAAGGACCCTCCAAAATGAGATCTAGGGTATCGATGTATGGTGTTTAATTATATGGTAGAGTTGAAAATCTATGGAAGATGTGTTTCCAAAACTAACAATCTCCACCCATGTGTAAATTGCTTGCTTTGCTCGGGCATCTCCTATTTACTGAGTAGTACATCAGATGTGTAAAAACTGAGGATGGCATGTGGGTGCTTCAGTTGAATATTCATTTCTGAGAACTCTCGACGACTCTGCCGATCGGATGCTTCTTTGGATCCTACAATCCGAGCTTTGTTTTGAGCAGCAAAGTGTTGTGTGCTTGCATAACAAACTCCCAACTTGATGCACATCAAAATCTACTATAGCAGACGGTAGTTCAATTTTGTCTGGAAAAAACAAGCCCTTGATCTCCTGATCCATCATGTTCCAATTTAAAATTGGTCAGTACATGGGGAGATTTCTGGAGGCAAGTTATAAAGCTTGTCAGCAGGCTGATTTGCCTGGCGCTTTACATGGAGAACTTTGTAGTTGAGGTCGAATATCAATGAATTGATTTGGAACACAATATTGTATAACAACCATGGAGCATTTAGAGATCCTGAAAGGTTCTCCATCACACGGGCTCATCAACTTGATCTTCCAAAGGAAGTTAGGAACAAATTAGCCTTATTGAAAATAGATTAATAAGATTCATCTACAATGTTAATATTCGAATTCCAATAATTTTCAAATGGTGTCTAATTATTTTACATATCTATATTTCTCTATTAATGTAAATATGTATTTTAAAATATATTTTGATATAGTATTAAATATTAACACAATTATACTTTTGAGTCCTAACATTTATTCAATTATAGTGTAAAATTGGAAGGTGAGTGAACTAAAGATGAGAGTGAATATTTTTATTTAAAATATATAGAAGGGTAAAATCCAAAAATGATTCTAAGTTTTTTAATGTGTCGAAACAATTCAGAATTCTTCAAGAACTCCTGCTTAAAATTGGTCCAATATAAATATACAATCTGGGGTAATTATACTTATATTGGGGCAATTTCAAGTACAATTATGAAATTATCAAAATACTCCTGCTTAGTTTTCTAAAAACATGGACGATTTTACCCTCCCGAAGTCTGCCTCACTGTCAGGACCTAACAAGAATTATAGGATTATATCAATACTTAATTTTGATTTTTAGGGTTATAGCTGCACTTATTTTGAAATTTTTGGGTTGTATAAGGAATTTGTAAACAATAATAGCATTAACCCCTTTCTTCTTCGCGAGAACGTCTTGCAAATTTGTCACAAGCCCTTTTTTAAAATTATAAATAATAGCATCAATGAACGTCAAGAATTATATAAAATGATTGATATCGTGTACAATCTTTACAAAGCACCAAACATAGCAAAATCTGTTCCCAACTACCTTAAAATTGCCCCAATATAAGTATAAAATATGGGCTTCCTAAGCCCTAATCATTGTGACCATATATTAAATCTTCTAAGCATGCAATCTAACTGTGAATCCCACAAATACTCCGAAGATTAAAAAAAACACAACACATAGCTTGGAGCATGTTTTGAGAGAGACTGTGTTTTTGGGCTAACGGATGAATAAGAGTGATGGTGATGTCGGGGTTGAGACGACGGTGGGGTAGAAGAAGAGGAGGGGGGAGATTGTTGAAGGATACTTTAGCCTTCTTGAAAGTTGAGGTGATGGTAGTACGACACCGCTAAGGTTTGAAACTGGAAAATAGAGGGTTCCTCGAAACACAAAAAGAAAATGGAGTGTTCTTTGAATTTGAATACCTAGAAATTAAGAAGGGGAATATGCGCCATAAATTCATCTTTTAATGTCCGAAAATCAGAGAATGAGAGGGAGGCTAGGGTGAAGCGATGAAGCAGAGTGGGGGAGATCGTCGTGGTGTTGGTGGACATCGGAAGAGGTGTGGAAGGCGGTGAGTCGAAAGTGGGGCATTCATAGAAGGATGGGCGGTGGAGCAGACTAGAGAGAACATGTTTGGAAATGTGAAAGATGAGATGACATTTTGGATTAGAATATACTAGTATATGGAATGTGAAAGAGTTAAATGGACGGACGGGTCAAATATGAGTCGGGCAATATGTGTGATTTAAAAATATGGGTATGACCCATTTGATTGAAACATGTTTAATCCTTGGGTCAAAAATCACTCAACCTACGGGTAAAAAATAGGTAAACCCACAGTTTTAACCCATATGGGTTGACATAAAAGTTCAAAATTAATGGTATCTAATGAAATCTGCGATCTACTCTAATGAAATCTGCAGATTTGATCTACCCTAATGAAATCTTCAAGCATGAAATCTGCAGCCATGGGTTTGCGGACACCTCCCAGAAGTCTCTAGCTTCGACCATGAAATTTGTAAAAATATTGTTGCCCATTTCCTTCAACTTAGCAACGCTGCTACAGCAGAACCAGAAACATTCTCCTTTGAAAAAATGGGTTGGGAGAATAATTGAAATGGGTAAATTTGTGGGCCAGACCCGCTAATCTTCCTATTTTATCAACTCGCGATCAACCCGCTAATCCAATCTGTCTAACCCATATTTTTCAATTATTCATTCAATTTATTACTCATTTGACCCATTACCCATTTTACCCATATTCAATTAGATTTAAAATAGAAAAATTGGATTGACCTGCGGGTTACGAGTTTATTTTGCCGCCCCTAGGTAAATTAGGCATTTTAGGTATTTTTTATTATCTTTTTAAATTAGTAGGGCAAAACGGACATTTACATTTTACTTATTTTTTAATTAGAAGGGTCGGGTCGATTCCCATACCCGTGGTTATCTGTACCCTCACGTCTCTGCACAGGAAAGACTCGAAACATTCTAGAAAGATTCGGACGGGCAAAGATGGCCGGGGTGTCGCTCAGGTGTGGCGACTGTGGAATCCTGCTGCGAACAAAGTTAGAAGCTGAAGAGCATGCGGAGCTCACCAGACACGCCAATTTCGAAGAGTCCACTGAGCCCGTTCTGAGCCTCGTCTG
>JAULKM010070511.1:0-11971 GCA_032355605.1 Rubia tinctorum
TCGCAAGGATGGTAGAAGATTGAAGGCCACGAGTCAAAACGTGGTAGAAGATAAAAGGGTCGAAGAAGGAAGACAAATAAGTAGATGAATTGTGATCTGGAAGTTTAAACTGAGTTATGAGAATCATCCGAGAAGAACCGGACTGTGAGGCTATAACCATTGGATTTGCCTTTGTGAGCATTATAAAATCGACTACAAGAACTCCGAAAATGGATCATCGGTTCACCCGTAGCGATGGAAACAAGAAGAGGGTAGCAGCTCCTCTGTGGGCCAAAAGGAATCTTTGCGGCCCGCATCGAAGAAAAATAAAAGACGCGGATTTTAGTGCATGAGCTGCGGGCCGCATGACCCTACTGCAGCCCGTAGTGGTTAAGATGAGCTGAACCCATTTTAACGCTTCTTCCTCACTTTTCTTCCACCTGATTTTGTCCTCTCCAAAACCCTAGTTTTCATTTATTCCTTCATCATTTTTCTTATGTTTATCATGGATTCTTGTAGATCTGTTATGTGTTTAGCTAATCTAGGTTAAATACACTCTTGGGAGCAATTGGCAAGCATTTTTGGTATGAATTTTTGAGATTTGATTTATCCTATTTGTGCTTTGATTATCAAGTATATTTTCTGCTTTCTTGTATAGTTAATGTATGATTTAGACTAGGATGATCAAATAGTTGATGATTGTGAGTTAATTATTTTCTAAGTTTTAAGTCAAACTCGGGATACTTTGACTTTTTGTCGATGTGATTATCGTTAATTGATATTGAGTTATAATTGGGTGCGATAACTAATTATGATTATTGATTGATGAAATTACTTAGATTTGAGATGAATTTGAATGAGTTTGATTAATTATCAATGTGGCTAACTAATAACGATTAGCATGAAGGCCGATCCTCGTAGTCGTTATTAGTAGATATTATTGTGCTATCCCAATATTTCTCGCTTGTAGGATATTGTGTTATTTGCATTGGTTCTCCATGTGTATTGTTATTCTCAGGGAAGTCTATGACGCCGATCATCTAGGGTGACCCGAGGGTAAGGGTTATTGTGTGGCGCCGATCGTCCACTCTAACTATAGCCGAGGGAAAGATAGAAAATCATCTTCACCCGAAAGGTGTTGATAAGTTTTCCACAATATGTGATTAATGCATAAAAATAGGTTAATTAATCGATGATCGAAGGATGACTAGAAATGTAAACCAATTGCGCCCAAGACTAGTTCTTATCTTAATTACATTTTTCGTGCTAGTGTGTTCGTAGTTATATTGTTTTCTCTAATTGTTGGATAGTTAAGCTATTTAAAGTTGTCGTAGTGTTTTCTAAAATCAAAACCCCCCCACGTTTGTTACCACACATTTAGAGTGACTTTTTCATGTGCTTTTTAACTACATTTAACACTCGATAAAACACCATTTTTTCCTCGTGGACGACCCCAATTTGCTACTATCTACTTTCTAGTAGTATAGCCGCAATTAGGGCATATAAATACTATCTTTGAGAGACACGGCGATGGCCTCCCATATCACGTATCTCTACAACGTATAAATTAGGAATTATCTGATCCACTATCAAGATAATTGTAACTGTATATGTTGATATGAATGAAACGTACAAATCATGGTGAATTCAACTCTTACACATCATCACAAGAAATTGTTTTGAGAAATGGATACAATCATAGCACAAACAATCTAGTACTCAAAGATAAATATCCTATGAGTATAGATACATAAATACACAAACAGAGAAACAAATCTAGGTTGACGATGGTGCTGAGAATTCTTGTTTTCTTAACAAAACACATCCAGCGCCTATCTCATTTTCAGGTATGTAATGGTTGATACGTTGTACTATTAGAACATCTTCAACCCTAGGATGTTGCAGCTCCATTGTAAGTTTACGGTCATTCTGTAGAATATTGAGAAGTTGTTGGTTTAATGTCTTGGTACAACACAACACATTTTGCTCACGTTTTGATCGTTTGCGTCTCGCCACTTGCCTTCTCACTGGACACAAGAACATTATAATATTAGCATGATTCTACTATTGATGTTTTGTTGGATGAATCAAGGGCTTCACAAGAAAAAAAATTACTGTCCTTTTGGATTTATTGCTTAGCTTTTTGATTGAGGAAGTAAATCAAAGGAACATACAATTTTTTATATGAATTTAGTACTCAGCTATATATCTTAATTTCCAAAAAGATAAATAGTGTACCATTTTTGTCGGCTGGTCCTCTTTCCATCTGATTCATATCTCACAAAAAATGGTCAAGAAAAATGCAGGTTATTTTGAGAGTAATGCATCGCTCTACATAAATAGTAGCATCACAGAACTAGAAACTGTTAATTAATGAAACCAAATTGGTAAATCAGATTCAGATAATATTTTGAATTAAAGAGGGTGTGAATTTTAGCTTGTATTCATAAAATATTGTTGTGCTGTGGATCAACACACTAAATTTAGATAATCTATCAAATTTTGATAATCCGTTAAGGGTCTTTTGGAAGATGACATGTCCATAATCTTATTAACAGATCAGGGATATATTTTCAATTAATAAAAATTAATTATTTCTCACGGGTTTGATCAATTGCAAACAAATCGGGTCATAATGTGTCTTCCTCAACACAACAAACACGCACGAGAAACTTTTACCTCTGTCATTGCAAGTCAAAACATCATACTGCCAAAACACGCTTCCCTCTCTTATCAATCTATTCCTCTCCTAAACCTTTCCATTTTCGATGAATTTTCCAATTGACATGCCTTTCTCCGAACAACTAATCCAGTTCAATTTGTAAGAAGATCGACATCCAATCACAATCGGAACAGATGAATTATCAAGCTCCATGTGCATCGAAGCAAATCCGATTCAAACAACTAGATTTTAATTTGACACGAAGATTTGCTAAAACTAGTATTTCTTATAGTACACTAATAAAAAATTACATAATTCTATAGTTTTTTTTTTCAATTTTCATATAGGCTACATTTTAAACCTTACAAAATGTACTGATTACATTAAAATATGTACTCCCTCTGTCCTAGTTAAAATTGCACAGCAATCATTAGCACACTGTTCAATAAAAATGTTTGATCGTTAATATGTGCGTTAATATTATTGTTCACGTATCTATTCAAATACACAATCAAACTTTGATAGAGAATAGTACAAAAAAACTAGAGTATGATTTCAGTTGGGACAGAGGGAATATTTGTTTTCAAACAAAGGAGCATATTTCCTCAATTTAAATCAAATAGATTTCATAGAAAGTCTTGCAGGCGTGAAAGAAACAGATGTACAAGCATTGAATAATTTGTATAAAATCCATGTGAATGTTGTCGGTTTCAGATACAGGAAAGACTCTCAACATCTAAACAGAAGGAAAGATACGAGATAAATACTACAAGTGCTCGTGTGTTGCTCAATCAAATATTTTAAAGGTTGCATTATCAACCATATTAGTTGTGTAGACCCTGAAGATGGTTCTGCAATAGAAAAGAAGAATAAGAGAAAAATAAAGGAGATTTGTAACAAAAACATAAGTGTCAAACTAAAACATATACTACTAGTGTAGGATATGAAAAGAATATTGGATTAAAGATAATATATTCATTATTTATTGACAGAAATCTCCCATGAGGGAACTTACATTTACAGCAGTATTCCTATCAAGATCAACTAACAATCTCTAATACAATGAATCAACTATCAATCTTAAAGGGTGGATCATCCTCTAATTCCTCGAGTTCAAATCCATCTTCATCTGGATATTCCTCATGTTGGAACGTGTTGTGGAGTCCAATATTCAGTATTTTCTAATTCCTTACAAGGTATAACCACTTCACATTTAGATTCAACTCCTGCAAAAAGTCATACACGTTGAATAGTAACAAATACAACATATAAGTAAACAAATGAAGTTCCTAAATTAAAATGAACAATCAACAAAAAAATAAAACTAAAAAGTTATACACACTGCAACTAACAAGTACACACTGGATACTTACGAAAGCAACGTAGAAGTAAACAAATCCAGTTCCTAATTCAAAATGAACAATCAACAACAAATGAAAATAAAGAATCATACACAGTATAACTAACAAGTACACATTGAATAATAACAAATGCAACATATAAATAAACATATGCAATTCCTAATTCAAAATGAACAATCAACAACAAATGGAAATAAAAAGTCATACACAATACAACTAATAAGTACACATTGAATACTAACAAATGCAACATATAAGTAAAAAATGCAGTACCTAATTCAAAGTGAGCAATCAACAACAAATGAAAATAAAAAGTCATACACATGATAATTAACCAGTACAACCTAGATATTAACACATGCAACATATAAGTAAACATATGCAATTCCTAGTTCAAAATAAACATTCAACAACAAAATGAAAATAAAAAGGAATACAAAGTAGAACTAACAAGTACACGCTAGATGAAACAGATGTACCATATAAGTAAACTGATAATTTCTCAATTTTTGGAGGTAAAAACATTTTCTTACGACGCTTTTTATAATCACTGCTAGTTTGATCACCAACTGGGTAAGAAACCTTTGTCATCTAAGACACAAACTACAATCATTTAAACTTGCGCGGGAGCAATTGGGAGAGAAAAGAAAATCAATAAAAAATGATTGATAATACAGCCTGGAAACAAATCCTAGATATCTGACATACCTCAGCATGTAGACGCTGCAAACAACCTACATAGAAACGGAATATCTATGCCGGAGAAACAAAGAACATGCGGAGAAGAAGCAGAGAAACGAGCGTCAACCGAGAAACGAAGAAGAGGCGGAGAAGAGGCAAAGTGGAGGAGGAAAACGGAGGAGAGAAACCAAATGCTGAGAGCAAGAGAAGAAAATGAACCGTAAAAAAGAGGTTATTGTAATTGTAAATTAAGTATCTAACTAAAAACTTAAATTTTCCTTAATTACAAAATGAACCCCATCAAAATAATTCCAAACCTATCCATAACCCTATGAATAGCCACCTTTTCTGAGACCTTCCGTATATATTCTACAATATATCTTCATTATGATTTTATTTTTTTTAAAAAAGAGATCAAATAGCAAAAAATAAATTAATTAATCATTTACATATTCAAATATTGGAATACTTTTTAACAAATTAAAAATATTTTCACACTGTAAATTACTTGTTTGCTCCGATCTCATTAATAACATCGTCGTGTTTATGATAATATTTTTATGATAATGTTCATAGGGATATATTGCTCTTGATCTTTTGTACATTGTGTGTTTTTTCTTTTGATCGTGGTTTGTGTTTGTGGTTATAGTTTATTTGAATGCATTGGTTGTATTTTAAAGATATTTATAGTTTGAAAAGTACATATCAATGTGTTCATTTATTTTGAATTGGTAAATAATATAAAATGCAAAATTATAAAAAAGTTTCCCGACGCAGTATATGTACCTCATTTTCATACAAGTTCTTAATTGATGCAAATGTCAAGACTATTACCACCATGGATGACGACATGCCAAAGGTTGATCAGACATTCAAAGGATACATTTGAGGTCCTCTAACTAACATGGAAAGTTCTATGACTAGGGCAAGAATGAAGCTTAGAGATGCAGCTTTGAATGCTTTGATTGATCAACTTCATGATGAAGATTTGAAGAATAAATCGACAAAGTCTTGGATTAATTATTCAAGTGTGTTGAGGAATTGAAGACTTCATGAAAAACACTATACTTTTTTCCCACTGGATTTTTAATTAGGTAGTGTGATCATTGTAAATTAATGTAAAATTTTCATTTTGAATTCCATTCATTAAACTCGGCCATGTGGCTTTGGAAGAGTTTGATTTCGGCTATGAGCTAATTAGAGTTTAGAATATTCAGTTTTAGTCTAACTATAATTAGATTTGGTAAGATTAGATAAGGCAATATTCATTCAAGACTTAGCTTGATGAATTTCGGCCTTAATCAGCTTATTTTAGCTATTTTAGCTAGATATGGTTTTAACTTCTTAAATCTTCCATAAGTCTTTTCAGTTTCTAACGAGAATTACCAAATCCCGCTCTGCTTCTGATTAGGGCTTGGCCGAGTTTCATCCTATAAATAGAGGAGGTCATTCACGATTTTATTCATTTTTTTATCAATCACATATTCAGAATTTTTGAGTTATTGCTCAATTTCTTGCGAGCGTTTTCATTGTTGCTTAATGCTACGTGCTAATTAAGTATCAATACCCTCAATTTGTAAGCTAATCGTGTGGGCTAGTTAGTGATCAAATTGTTAAGCTATTATTGAGGTTGGACGAAATTCCTCAGTAACAGTCAAGAAATTATCAAAATTCCGCAATGAAGAGTTTTCACAGGGAGATTCATATCACTAGTGCAACCCTTGCCCTATATGATAGCAAAGAGGCCCAAATAAACATCCCCATAAGGTAAGGAAATACATAAAAATGTCTACAGAAATCGGAAATGAAGAACATAAGTTGAATGGCAGGAGAACATGCTCTTGTATCCATTGCATCTGATACTACCTCAAAAAGGTGAAGCCTTCATGAGTAACCAACCTCAGTGTAATACCATGGCCTTTGAAACCGCGGAGTCACTAGTGTAGAAAATGGTCTATTTAAGCTCCCCTTCATTTTAAAGGTTGTCCGTATCAAATTAAATACAGCTCTCGAGGAATTGCTTTTAATTGTATTGATTAAAGGTGATTCTATTGTAAAACCACCTTTAGTGAACTGTTTTCATTGGATTATTTGGCCAAACTATTTAAGGTTGGGGTTTCACTTCTATTCCTTATCATTTTTTCTCCAGATTTTGTAGCCTCCCTCATTTCATTTTTTCCAATTTCGCAGCCTCCTTCCTTTCACTTTATCGCCGCCACGACACGCCTCCACCTAGGGATGACAATGGGGCGGGGCAACTGCGAATTATGGTACCTCCATACCAATGACCACCTAAAATTTTCATACCCATACTCGCTCATCACCCATGTCGAGTACAACATTAAAATCCACCCTCGCCCCAATGGTTATTATCTAAAATCCACTCCCGCTCTATCACCCACTTGTGTCTTCATACCCACTTCAAATCCATTTTATTCACCCCATTTATATCTTCAAAAAACACCTAAATTTTACTTAATAATTAATAATTTTAATATAAAATTTTAATAATATTTACATGAAAATATAATAAGTAAAACATTTGCATTATGGATAAATAATAGTTTATTATATTATAAATTAGTGTGTACATAACGGGTAGGGTGGGGTGGGGCGGTGCGGGGGTGGGGCGGGTATGAACTAATATTCATGCATGACCCACTACCCATAACGGATATCAATTTTCATACCCATACCCGCACCAAAACTACATCCATACCCGCCCCGTTGGGGCTGATGCGAGGAGGATCTCCACCAAAACCCGCCCCACTGCATTTCCTACCTCCACCCACTCAGCCCTTCGCCACTGCATGCCTCCACCAATCTTCCGCCTGTCGCAACCGCACGTCTCCATCCCAGCAGCTTCATTGCCATAGTACACCTTTGCCTTATCATCTCCATCACGACCATATACATCAGCTCGCGTTGCCACTGTACACCTCAACACATTCCATCAATGCCTCTACCTCTATCGCAACTGTACGCCTCCAGGAATTCCATTGCCACCATACCCATCTTCGATCTTGCTATTTGAGGTTTGAGGTTTGGGATTTTATTGATGATTTAAGGTTTGAGGTTTGACTTTTTAATTTTAGGGTTAAGTTTGAGGTTCTAATTTCAATTTAAGGTTTGAAATTCTCTGTTCACATGGAGTTACTTCCGTACAATATATATATATATATATATATATATATATATATATATATATATATTGAGTGTTGGATTCATTCTTCTTTACATATGGTTACCTTTTAGCAATATAATTGAAAACGAGCATTGGGTTGTTGCTCAAGTTGTTCAGGCTTTATATTTCAATTGTCCCTTCATTGTAAGGACTCATACTCTAAACTCGAGTGTTCTTTTGGGCACTTGTTCATGCCGCTTTATGGGTTTGTTGTGCTAAGAGCAATCTCGCTGAGTAGAACGTACGCGGGACACAGAAAGTAGTTATTGCGATCTAGCATAATTAAAAACATCTTCAATGCTACGAGGGTCTTCCGTGTATATCGTGGACACATGTCAAATAGTATGACGTAATTGGAATTCTTTGATTTTGGAAACTTTATTCTCCAATGCTAAACCTGCATTTTAATGTTTCTTTTCTACACGAAGCATTTAAGTAATAATTTTAATTAGTATTTTACATAGTTATCTATTTTTATTATACGTGATTGTATTTGTGAAGTGTTTGAAACTATAAAAAAACTGAATAGTAATATATAATTAATTTCATTTCAATAGCTCGATAATGTGAGGATTTGAATTCTATTATTACATTATACAAAATATACATTTTTTATTATATTTTATTTTAAATTTAAATAATTTTACAAATTTAGTTGAATTATTTAATTTACATTTATTAAAATTTAGTATTAAAATTTATAACTATATTCTCAATTTTATTTTATAATGTATTAATGTGTAAAATAATTAACTATCTTAATTGATTTGTGAAAATTATACATATGTATAGCAAAAGTCAATGTTCATACTTTTCGTTAATTATATCTAACAAAAAAATCAATTCTTAATTTTAAAATTATTTAATTGATTATGAAAAATTTTAAGTAAATTTTATTGTGTTTCAATACGGTTAATATTTCTATGTAAATAATGGAAAATGATAAATTTTGGTCAAAAATTCACGTGTCAAAGCGAGAGTGTCGGTATAGGGCTATGAAAACAGAAACTCTATTCAACGGTGTAAATCGAAATTTGTATACACGTCAGATTGAAGGCTTCCAATTACTACCGCGTTGGAAACATTATTTTGGTTTAGGAGTCTATCTATCTTATATGGCAATCAATGTTAATCCAAGTGAATCCCGTATTAGAGATGATCTAAGTCACATAGTTAACCCCAAAAAAGGTGGATGACAAGTGAAATGAGACATGCAAAGGGAATTTGAACCCTGAGATTTTAATGTCCAAAAATTCATAATTTTCCAATTATTTTTTATAATACTCAAAAATGATATTTGAACCAGAATTCTCACCTATACTTCAAATTTTCTATAATTATAATGAAAATCCTGTTTGTATAAAAGTTCTACTTTGACTCTAGTCTCTCCATAATACGATCTTATACAATACTTTGTCAAGTAAAAAATAGTTCCTCACCCAAATCCCTATAAAACGTTTCTTTAAAAAAAATAACGCGCTTACATATTATTTTGTTTGTGTGATTATATAGAAATTGCATTCAATTGGAGGTGCTCACTCAGTGAATACTCACGCTGAGTAGAAGTTGTTAGCATATCATTCGACAGTTAATTAAGAACTTCGGGCGGTGATATGGGGGTGGCTCGTTCCATCACCTCTTGTCCCACCTTGATATTTTCAAGATTCTGCAATTTCTTGAGGCGGCTAGTTATCGACATAGCAGAGTCCGTGGTTTCTTCATCTAGGTCGAGTTGTACTTTGGGTCAATGGGTCATAGGTAATTTTGTTTTTCTTATTTAAGTTCTTTTGTGTTCTATTTATATTTCCTTTTAAGATCGGTCTGTTTAAAATAGATATTTTTCCGTTAGAAATATTAGATCCAACTGTTTATGCTAATTTAATTATTAATAGATATAATTTTATAACATTTTTATATTGATTTCAGATATAAAATTTAAGTTGGTTCAGGAGAAATTCGAGTTTAAGTCGATTAACTAATTTTATTTTAACATTTCGGATCACATGATTTATGTCAGATTTGCAGTCTTAGGCAAGGTTGTACAATTTTCAGTCCAGTTAACCCTGATACTTTGTTAGACTGGCCAATCAGACTAATTCACCTTGGTTGTTCAACTTAATTTTGGTTAGAGACAGTCGTATGCGTAGAAGTTGCTTTCTATACACCTATAGAAATACATTTTGGCAAACAAAAATAAATGGGTTAATCTTCTATTTTAACAAAGAGGAGATGGGTTAAATGGAGATGGACTGGAGTTTTAGTAGAGGTGGTGTAATTATCAAAAAGATGTGAAAACTTATTCAATGTTAGCCCCAAATTATGGACGCTTTTTTAATTAAAAAATTGGTGAAATTTATATTTTTAAAACCAAAAGAAAAAGCAACATTTTTTTTTTTGCTAATGGAAACAAATGTAAAATATTTTTTTCTTCCCGTTAATTTGACAGTTGATTGCTAAATTCTTGTACCATAAAAAACATGCCTTTAATTGATTGGATCTTTAAAAAAATGAAAAAGAAAGAGAGGAACAAATGGGTCACATTTTGCCCACATAAGAGATATGAGCCATTAATTTGTCAGTTGATTGCTAAATTCTTGTACCATAAGACACATGCCATTAATTGATTGGATCTCTAAAAAAAAGGAAAGAGATGAACAAATGGCTCACATTTAGCCCACAAGAAAGATATGATTTGGAGATGAATCATAATCAAAATAAAAATTGGAGTTGAATCCATTTCCTCCCTCTCCGCATCCCATAAATTCATCATCAATGTACCAACTCATTTCTTTTCAAAATTCATCCCCAAATTCCATCCCTATTAAAGATGCTCTAAGAAAACTTTATATATATATATAAAAGAAGAAGTCATTTTTCTCTCTTATTCATTCCTGCCAAAATTTATAGTCCATGTTTTTGAAAGTGATTAAAAATGGACTCAAGCAATTCTAATTTCCATCTCCAAATTTGTTGGAAATTTAAAATTTAATGTATGTTTGTTTTCGTCCAAACTTTCTATTCTTTTTTCTAATTTATTTTGTAACAACTTTTTTCTACGAATTTATATGTATCAAAAATGAAAAAATTCTATATAAGACCATCTTTTAGTGAAACCATAGACTAACATGTAACATGGTGAAGTTTATATGGGATGGGGTGCCAAATAGAATTTATAGAAAGTTTGGGAGATAAGGAGGGGGTTTGGGATGCAAATATAATTTTTGGGGCACTGATTGCAAATAATTAGAAAATTAATAATTTTGGATCATAAGAATCTCGAGGGTAAAAAATCTGGGTCAACAAACTCGCAGGTCAAGAATCCGAGTCATAAAACTCACGGGTCCAATTTTCTCACGTGATGCGAGTGTTTTTTGCCAAAATGTGATGCTTGATTTACATCAATTGATGTTTCAACCAAACATATTCTTGTTTTTATCAAAACTATATTTTTATACTACAATCATTTGTTTTAAAATTAAATTTGATATTTTGAGACTTATACATTTTGGCAATACTTAGTAACTTTGAGACTTCAATTTATTGCTCAACCCTTTTCCAGCAGCATCATGATCTCCCTAATGATATTACTAATAGCATACACAATGAGGGGAGTTTTAGGGAGGAGTTCTTGCTTGAAAGGAGCACATTGGAAAAATGTGGAGGTTGTGTAGGTTTTTTGTTGGGTGGAAATAAAGAGGGAGGACGCATTTTAACAATGCGTCCTCATGGATGGAATTTCTTTTTTTTTTTGTTTCATTTACGTTGGCTGAAAACGATTTAAAAAAAAGAAAAAGTCAGAGGACGCATTTTAAAAATGCGTCCTCGAAGGTAATTAATCTTTTTGATTTATTTTTGTTTCCCAGAATTAAAGAACAGGTGGAAAATAAAATTAATAAAGAGGACGCAATTTATAATGCGTCCTCTAGTTTTAATACAATTTTTAAACTAGTTTTAATTATTATTTGATTAAAAATATTATAATATTAATTTTTGAGTTGTATAAAGGTCGAATTTAAATAAAAATATAATTTTCATATGAGCTCACTTTTTAATAATATTATTTGTTATAATATTTTAATATAAATATACATTATTTTCTTATAA
>JAULKM010070522.1:0-11970 GCA_032355605.1 Rubia tinctorum
GAGGGGGATGTGGTGGTGGAGGTGGAGGTGGTGACTGACGTGGATGTTTTTTTATATCCATGTTAAGTGCCAGCTAGTAATTTGTTGTGATTGCAGTGGATTTTTTCTTTCTGGTATTTATTTGATGTCGAATTTGGCATTCAGGTAAAATATATGGTATCCATGAGGTACGATGAGTATCGTATTTCTAGGGATTTTTTATGTATATGAAATTGTTAAGATGTGTATTTTTTATGTGAGATGGTGCATTATTATAATTTAATTGCGATTACTATATAAATATTGAATACACAAACAATAATATTAAAAAGCACATCCCATTAATTTTTATGCACATTCATGTACCTAGGGTAGGGTATAAGAATTGGTTCGTGTGTTATTATCGTAGGAAATATGCATACTGAATGCATATATAATTTTCAAACGGTGAAAATTTAAATATTACTATTCATTCAAAGTAATCTTAAAGTTTGATTAAGGTTATGTAGCATTTCAATTCAATTCAAATTATTTCAATTCAATTTAGTTTAATAATAAATTAAATTTGGTTTAATTTAATAATATATTACTATTTGTAAACATAATTATTTTTAGTTCAATTTATCTCAAATCAAATCAAATTAGTTCAGATTAAATCAGATTTCATAAAACATGACCCATTTTGCCATTTTCAAAATCATATTGATCAGCAACCTCCACTTATAGCAATGACCGAATTATTATTCGTCTATTCCAATAGGAAAGTGATATATATAGAGAGATAGATAGGTAGATAGAGCAGCGTTGATGCAATCAATAACCTTGTAGTAAGATTTTAAGTCCAGTAATGCACGGATCCGAACGAAGCAATATCCTACGTAATTTCCCAAAATTATCATTCACAAGGTTTGATTTTAATCCAACTAAAGTTCAGATGAAATTATTTTATAATTTATATAACTAATGAGATAATTTGATAATTATTTTAACTTTTAATTTTTTTATTACAGTGAGATTCTATAGAAAAGTAACAAAAGTTTATTGATTCATAAAATGAAATGAATATTGTGTGATGTTTTACCTAAGGATGAGTCGCTTTTATACAATAGATGCAACAACGGTCATGAAGAAATTATGACTAATTACAAGGTGATAATATAGCCTTATAAGGAGGGAAAATTGTGTTGATTGTGTACTGATTGTAAACTTCTAAAAACAAAAGATTCCAATCTCTAATACTCCCCCTCGGTGAAGTGTATGTTTGTAACACTCAACTTGTGTAAAAGTGATGTAAAAGGAGTAGGACCGAGAGGTTTCGTAAACAAATTGGCAGGCTAATCTTCAGCATTATATGGAAGATCTTGACTTCGCCTTGTTGTATCTTCTCACGTATGACATGACAATCAATTTCTATGTGTTTTGTACGTTCATGGAAGATGGGATTTGATGCGATGTGGAGTGCGGATTTGTTATTACAATAGAGAGTGCATGGTTTCGTGTGTTTAACTTGTAGATCTTGAAGGAGAGTACGCAACCAAGTAATTTCACAACAAATGGTTGCCATGCAACAATATTCAACCTCTGCGCTAGAACGGGAGACAATACCTTGTTTCTTGGTCTTCCAAGAGAAAGGTACGCCTCCTAGGAAGATTATGTAAATAGTAGTAGATCGGCGTGTGTCGCGACATCGAGCCCAATCGACGTCACAGTAAGCGGTTAGGTGCAACTAGCCTTTGGAGGGTAAAAGAATTCCTTGTCCTGGAGTACCTTTGATGTATCTGAGGACGTGGTGAGCAGCATCGAGGTGTGGTTGTCTGGGGGAGCCCAAGAATTGACTAAGGATGTATAGTGATGCAGTCAAAATATCAAAGAGATCTAAAAGCACGAATCTTGAAGAACAATTAAGGTTTGTAAGTACAAACTCTAGGTTTTGGTTCTGGAATCCCCCATAGAAGAAATAATCTCGAAAAGAGTATTATGAATGATAAAAATATCTGAATAATACAACATGTCTTTAAATACTAAAAATAAATCTTGAAATAATAAAAAAGGGAATTCGGAATTAATTCCGATATAAAAAGAAAATCGAAAACACTCAAAAGCAGTACATTGCCATTTTGAGGCCTTAATCGACCTCAAATGGAGAAACGTACCCCATAACCCCGCTACGCGGAGACTTTTATCTACTCGTAGAAACGGTTCCAACGCATCCAACTTCGCCTGATTCTGATTCCCAACACAAAAGTTACGTTTAAAACCGTATCAAACTTTTACGACGATCCATCGCTTCTTCAATTTTTCCGCCATTCGCTCTGCATCATGTATAGCAAAGACAAGGCCTGGTCGAGTAATGGTTAGGTAGATTAGACTACCAACCAAACGACGCTAAGTAGATGGATCATGAAGGAAACTTTCTTCATCATGCGTGAGTGCAAGGTTTTGATCCATTGGTACAGTTGTTGGTTTACATCCAAGGAACCCAACATCATCAAGGATCTCAATGGCATATTTGAATTGGCAAAGACTGATTCCAAATTTAGATCGGGCAACTTCGATGCCGAGAAAGAAATTGAGAGGTCCCATGTCCTTGAGTTTGAAGTGGGTTGCTAGAAAAATATTGTGTCCTTGATCACCTGCAAGTTAGTCCCAGTAATAATAACATCATCTACATAAACAAGAATAGCGGTGAACGTACCTTGATGTTGACGTGTAAACAAGGAATAGTCAGCCCATGATTGTTGAAATGAGGCTTGTGTGAGAGCATTAGTGAGCTTGAGGAACCATTGTCGAGATGCTTGTTTGAGTCCGTATAAATATGTATGAAGCTTACAAACACGAGTTTCTCACTTACCATTGCGGCCCAGAGGCAACCGCATATAGACGTCTTCCATTAGATCCCCGTTAAGAAATGCGTTGTTGACTTCGAGTTGGTGCATGATCCATCCATTGATAGAGGCAAGGCTAATGAGATTGTGGACAGTGGTCAGTTTTTCTACGGGAGCAAACGTCTCACCGTAGTCAACACCCTCAATTTTGTTGTAACCTTTAGCTACAAGTCGTGCCTTATAGCGCTCGACCGTTCTATCAGGTTTATGTTTGATCTTGAATACCCATTTACACCCAATGGGGCATTTGTTGGGTGGTAGCGGAACGAGGCTCCAAGTCTTAATGTCTTCAAGTGCTTTAAGTTCAATAGCCACGACCTCCCTCCATTGTGGGAGATGAATGATTTGCGAGAATGTGTTGGGCTCTCTCTCAAGCATAATATTACATACAAAGTGTTTATAGGAAGGAATAAGTTTATCATAACAAATGAAATTTTTCAAAGGAAATGGCTTACCCGACATCATGCTATGTGAGGAAGACGACAAGTTCAAGGAGCCAGATGGTAAGTTTGCCTCAACATGAAAGTCATAGAGTAGGTTGGATGGTTTGGTTGGTCGTAATACACGACGAGGTGGTCCCGATGGTGGAGGCGGCGGTAATGTTGGTTTGTTTGTGGCTATTTGAAGTGGGATGTAGGTAGATGAATTGTTTGGAGTGTTAATTAAATGGGTGTGATTTGGTGTTTGAGGAAAGGATGGAGGAGAAGGGTCATTACTAGTAGTATTTGGTGTTTGTATGGTAGTTTGAGAGTGTGGCAGCGAGTTATCGTATATGATGGTTTAAGGTATAAAAATTGGTAGAGGTAAATTGTTGGAGTCCTTTGAAACATCGGGGAGTTTTAAATAAGGAAAACCAAATTCATGAAATATCACATCGCGAGATATAAAGGTTTTCTTGTTTGAAAAATCATAAAGTTTATATCCTTTGTTACCGGGTGGGTAACCAATAAAAATACACTCACCGGAATAAGCCTCAAATTTGGTTGGTCGAAGAGGGTGTGTAGATGCAAAACGTCGACATCCAAAAACACATAGATATGAATAAATTGGTGGCTTGAAAAATATTATTTCAAAAGGGGTTTTATTTTGTAAAATACGGCTATGCGTGCAATTAATCAAGTACGCAGGGGTAAGAATGACATTACCCCAAAAGATTTTTGGTAAATGAGATTGAAACAATAGTGCACGTGCAACATTTAGCAAGTGTCGATGTTTGCGTTCAGCGACCCCATTTTGTTGGGGCGTATTAACGCAACTAGTTTGGTGAAAAATTCCTTTTGAAGAGTAAAAACCAAAGCACTTGAATTCAGGGTCATTATTGGTACGAACAACTTTAACACGTTTAACAAATTGATTTTTGATGAGAGTAAGAAATTGAATGACGAGAGGACGAGCCTCAACTTTGCTTTTCATAAGATAAATTCATGTGAATTTCAAAAAATCATCAACAATAGTAAGGAAGTTACGTGCTCCTGTTAAACAAGGAAGATGGTAACCTCCCCAAATATCCATGTGAACAATGTCAAAACAAGACAAGCTAAAAGAAGTACTTGGTGGAAATTTATTTCGAGTTTGTTTTGCCAAAGGACAGATGGAACAAGGATGATTAGAAACATTCGAATTTTCAAAAATGGGAAAAAAAGAGCAGACTTTCGGAGACGGATGACCGACCCTTTGGTGCCATAAGGAATCTGAGACTGTTACATTGCATAGAGTAGGTTGTGATTTATTGTTGAGGAAAAATAGACCATCAATCTCATATCCTGTCCCAGTCGTCTTCCTCGTATAAAGGTCCTGAATTACACATAGCCGATTTAAGAAAATAGTAGCATATAATGAATCTAAAACAAGTCAACTAATAGAAATGAGATTAACTCTAAAATTAGGAACACATAAGACACGAGAAAGATGTAATGAAGATGAGAAAGAAACAATCCCTACATGCGAAACTTTGTAAGATTTACCATCTGGGAGATGC
This sequence comes from Rubia tinctorum, assembly GCA_032355605.1. Classification (NCBI taxonomy): domain Eukaryota; kingdom Viridiplantae; phylum Streptophyta; class Magnoliopsida; order Gentianales; family Rubiaceae; genus Rubia; species Rubia tinctorum. The sequence continues at coordinate 4,843 of JAULKM010070522.1, forward strand.
AGAAAATGATTTGTAGTAGGTGTGAACGAGTTTAGAAAAACAAGAGTCATAGGTTATATGATCGGTTGTTCCGCTATCTAAAATCCAAGTGCAACGAAGTGAATGAGAAATGTGTAGTAAGGTTACCTAAAAATTGATCATAAGTAGAGGGGTTACCAATGTGGTTTGTAGAAGAACGGTGGACATAATTCGTCGTTTCATTCGGTTGTTGCAGGTGCGATTCAGGCTTTTGAAGACAGGCGAGCAAGGTCATGACTTGTTGATACTCAGCGGGGGTAAGTTGTGTGCCATTGTTAAGGTTAGATGAGGCAGCAATATTATTAGCATTGGAAGTCTGCTGGCTAGTATCCATGGACTTCTTGCACTTCCTACAATAGTCGGCAATGTGCCCTTTGATGTTGTAAAAAGAGCATATTAGATGAGCACGACACTGCTTAGTTGTGTGGTTGGTTAAGTTGCATTTGTCACAACGTTTAGCATTGCCATGAGGCAAAGTATCCTGCAACCTTTTGATGGAGAAAGTGAATGCGTCGATGGACGATGGAGGCTTGGTGTTGGTGATTCTTTCTTGTTGTTCTTGACGAATGACCAAAGAATTTTATTTATTAGGTTCAGGATAAGGGTCCAAACCTATAATTGTGCTTCAAATTTGTTCATATGCGGGAGAAAGACCCATAACAAATTGCATAGTCTTTTGTTTGGTGAGGAATACCGTGAATTTATCCACTGCATCACAAGAACATTTCAGCAATTCGAAGAGGGCGTCTTTTATATCCCAAAGAGATTTAAACTTGGTGAAATAAGCATTGACAGAATTTGCTCCTTGGGAGCAATCATGAATCTCTTTCTCAATGTTGAAAAGGGAAACTATATTAGATTGGGAGAAGCGTTCATGAAGTTCGAGCCAAATACCTCGTGCGTTCTTGCAGTGAATAACGCTCTTTTATATCCCCTTGGACATGGATCCAAGTAACCAGGTTTTGACAAGCACATTGCACCGCTCCCATTGTAACTCCTTCGTCGGTTTGTGGCTTGGTTTGGATAGTGAGCCAGTTACAAAATCAACCTTATTTTTTATGGTGAGAGCCATCACCATTGATTCTTTCCAAGTGCGATAGTTGTCTTCCATCAATGGTTGTGACACAAAGATGGCACCAGGTTCATCAGAATGGTGAAGGAATAGTGGGTGATTGGAATCTTTCCATGGTTCGGCTTGATTCTGAGCGTCTGCCATGGAGAAAGTGTGTAAATGATCGATGTTTATGAACTTTAATGCGCTGACACAATATAGAAAAGTAACAAAGGTTTATTGATTCATAAAATGAAAGGAATATTGTGTGGTCTTACATAAGGATGAGTTGCTTTTATACAATAGATGCAGCAACGATCATAACGAAATTATGGCTAATTACAAGGTGATAATATAACCTTATAAGGAGGGAAGATTGCGTTGATTGTGTGCTGATTGTAAACTTTTAAAAACAAAAGAATCGAATCTCTAATAGATTCCTACAACTTTAATTTAAAAACTTTTATAATGTATCGTAGTGTATAAATAGTTATAATTTAATTTTAAAATTTGTTGAACGAGATTTTTCATAATTAGTGTAGGCCGAATTTCTCATTATCAATAAAAAAAATTCATCTCATTAGAAAAATCAAAGTACACTCTTGTACGCAATTTACTTGACTATGTCCATGGTCCATGGTCCATGGTCCATGGAGATATAAATTGCACCTGCTAAGCTACGAGTTCTCCTAAGCTAGCACTTCTTTTTTCTTGCAAAACAAGTCCCAAACAACAACAATTTACAAATAAGAAGACTTCAATTTATCTTGATCTGAAAAATGTCGTGTTGTCCATTTAGAAGAAAAAAAAAAACCAAGAGATGGGAATATGGTCACCTAGGGTACCCTTGGTGTAAAAGTAGGGCCAACTGCTGCCCATGCTGCTATTGTGACCAGAAAGAAAAGAAAGGGTCGCAATAAAACAAGAGAGGACGGCGGCGGCGGTGGTGACTGTGGTGGAGGCGGTGATGCCGGAGGTGGTTGTGGTGGTGGAGGAGGGTGCGGCGGAGGAGGTGGTGGAGGAGGGTGCGGTGGAGGAGGTTGTTGAATTTCATAGCTTGCTTATGTGATCATACTATTATATATATGCTGAAGTTTTCACACTTCTATTTTTATTTTGATTTGCTTGGATGTGGTGGTAGCCGTTGAAGACTTGAAGTTTTATTATTACTGAAGCCTTGAGATTGTGCATCTTTTGTAAAAAAAAAAGTACTTGGATTTCTTTTTATTTTTCCTTTTACGAAATATGAGTGTATTGCATGTGATGTATGTGATGTACAAGTATTTATTATTTTTTCCATAATATTATATAACGTGACAGTGATAAAATATAAATGACTTTATTAATGGTGCATTAATATTACATCAATGACACATCTCATCAATGATAAAAGTTACAATATATAGGAATATAACAAAGCGAATTCTAACAGGAATAGGAATTCAAGTCTATAAAGAAATTACCATATATAACTAATTCTATAAGGAAACTAATTTTATAAAATAACTACCATTTATAACCTTTCCTACAATGAAAGTGTTTATATTCCTTATCACCCTCCCTCAAGTTGGAACATGATAAACAAGAATGCCCAACTTGCGAAAAAGATTATGAAATTACTAATCACTAAAAAGGTTTGGGGAAAGAAAATCTCCATAAAATGGGATTCAACTTCAGTAGCATTAGAAGTAGCAGTAACAACAATAGCAATAGAAATATTCAACTTCAGTAAGAACAATATTTTAGAAATCCTCACGGGCAGCGGCGGCGCGTGAGCGGCAGCGGCGACAACGCGTGAGGAAAGCAATCAAACGCGGAAGTGGCGCGTATGGATAACAAAGCGGAGTGGCAACAATGCTAGGCTCCTCGGTGGAGGCGATGTGGATCACGGTGGCGGCGGAGAAGGTAAGGGCGGCAGTGACAACGGCAGCGCAAATACAATTAAAGATAAGGGGTTCTAGATCGAACCTACTCTGATACCATGATAAAATATAAATGACTTATTAATGGTGCATTGATATCACATCAATGACACATCTCATTGATAATGAGCATTACAAAATATAGTGTTACAGTCTAAACTATAATAGAAATAGAATATTAAATTACCATATATTATCTAATCTACATGAAAACTAATTTTATAAGGAAACTAACACCTATAACTATTCCCTATTACCTTCTACTATATATAACTATTGCTTAAACTATTTCATATTTCCTTAAAGGATATTCACAAAAAATAAGACATAATATTGTCGAAGATATCACGAAATATCTCCTACACTCCTACTCAAGTTGGAGGATGATGATCACGAATGCCCAACTTGCCAATTAGACTTTTAAACCAATAGTTGTAGTAGCGGTAGAGTAGTATTTGCAGAAATCCTTACGGGCGGTGGCGGTGCATAAGTGGCAAAGGCGGCAGCGCTTGAGGACAGCAACTGAACGTCGTAGTGGTGTGTATAGATAACAAAGCGGAGCAGAGGCAGCACTAGGCTCCTCCAGTGGCGGCGGTGTGGATCACGGCAGTGACGGAAAAGGTAAGGGTTGCGGCAGCAGCGCAGATACAACTAAAGATAAGGGGTCCCAGATTGAACCCGCTCTGATACTATGATAAAAATATAAATGACTTTATTAATGTTGCATTGATATCACATTAATGTCACATCTCATCAATGATGAGGGTTACAATATATAGGCCTATAACAAACCGAAATCTAACAGGAATATGATTTTAAGTCTATAAGGAAATTACCATCTATAACTAACTGTATAAGGAAACTAATTATATAAAATAACTACCATTTATAACTTTTTCTACAAGGAAAGGGTTTCCATTTATAACTTTTGCAATGTCTTGTTTTGAGTGCTTTGTTTGTTCAATTAAAGCCCTGTAGACATCGTTCAGCTGTTATGAAGCCAAATTGGATTGTTGTCATGGATCTGGATTTGTGAATTGGTTCCACATCCTTGCTCTTTTATTTTAAGTATCATGTTGATGTTTCAGTTGATGGTTATAAAGTATGGTTGGTTTTTCAAAAATGTTTCTCAGATTCGCAGGTTCATTATAATCTTATAATCTGGTGGTTAAAACATTTACAAAACTTCTACTGTTTTACAGTTTGGTGCATAAAGTTTCTGTAGTTCACTGATTCAAGCTCGTGAACACCAATTCGCCAATATCAAAAGAAAACTTCTACGAGATATTCTCAAGACATGCTACTTTTTCATAAATTTATGCACAATTTATAGTGGTTTTTATCTTAAATGTTGTAATTTTTTTTTTATAGAATTCAAGTATTATATTTTAAAAGTTAAAATAAGTAATAATATATATTTAAATGTGAAAATATAAAAATATATAATATAAAAAAATGTTCAAAATTTAGTATGTAATTTAACAAATGCATTATATAAGGTGAAAATAAATAGTGTGTACATAAGCTTATTGTCTGTCCGTAATGAAGCACACTCAACTTCTACAGTTTTACAGTTTGACAGTTCACTGATTAAAGCCCGTGAACACCAATTCACAAAATATCAAAATTCAAACATTATATTCCAAAATCTAAGCAGGAAAAACCGCGACTTTGGTGCCACAACGAAAATTCACGAAGCTACCCGTGAATGAATAATCAATTGAGTTAGGAATTCGATTTTTTTTATATAAATCCGATGAAAATCCCCACTTTTTCTAAAATGAATTCCGTTTTTCTTTTTTAAATGTTACATATAAACAACCAAACTGCATAGTATAAATATCATAATCTAAGTTTAAACTAGGAAACACCACAGTTGAATTTATTCGGAGCATGAAACTCCATTCATGTGAATAGTTAGGACGCCCTTTGGAGAACGCCAAAATGTTGTACCGCCAACAAATCGCCACCACTGAGTCCGGAATCACAACGATCTCAACTTCATCGACCATCTGCAGGCTGAGAAACCACAACGGAGATTATCGACACGGTCCCATAATACTTGGTAGTCCTTATAAAACAAATTGCTCTAATATTTACAATTTTGGATATGAGTGTGATTTGAATCTTGTAGATCTATGTTACAGAGGATGTGAAATTTTACCACTGAACGAGGCCAAATTTACAAGAATTCCGCTAGTTGCTATTATTTTAGTGTTTAGCTAAGTCTTGTAAATGGTCTATCTGGGAAGAAATAAAGAACGAAAACGTGCAACTATATTTTGGAAACTATCTATCTCATTAATTGGTGCCATAATGTGGTTAAAAATGATGGGCTATGATTTTGGAACTCTTTTGTTTGGTTTTTTTTATTAGTTCGATGGAGCCTAGAATCATAGCTTGCATTTTGTTTGTTTTGGGGGGAAAAACAAAACACAGAAGATCAGTTGATGACTCTTGAGGGTTGCTAAGGTTTCATCATTTGTCAACAAGAAATTAATGTACTGTATATATTTTATTAATATCTTTATATTATTTCAAAAAACATTAATAAAAATATAGTCCTACCACATATAATTCATTACAAAAAATGAAAGAAAATATAAAATAATAAATAAATATCTTCAGTATATAGTCTCTTATAAATAATGTAATAAACGTAAAAGAAAATTAAAATTAATAAATTTCATCATATAATTTATTTACAAATAAGGTAAAAATATGAAAGAATAAAATAAAATAAATAATTTTAACAAATAGAGAAGAAAAGGAAAAGCAAAAAAATGAGAATGTCAAACAAGAAAGAAAGAATATGAGTTAACATGTGTTTGGAGTTGCAAGAGTATGCGTCAAATTTGACGCATTACTGTAAACATACGGAACTCCAGACGAAAAAGTAATGTACCATTGAAATTTCAATTTACTCTAAAATCTAATATGAAATGGAATGTTTCTGTCCATTAGAGTTGTCCTTAGAGAGAAGGTAGAGAGACAATTTTTTGTTAGTAAATCGATAAACCCTTTTATTATTAACTGGTGATTCCTAATTCCACCGTCAATTCATTAAACCCTAGCTAATATTATTAATTGATTTAGTTTTAAAATTTATTGGAAAAGATTAGAAATTCGTAACCCTTGACACCCTGTAATTACTTCGACGGACATGTTGAGAAAGGGAATAAAATTTTCGTTGATAGATAACAATTGGTTGGCTCATTCATTCTACATTTCAGTTAGGTAGCTTAGAGGAGAACCCATAGTAACTTGTTTTATTGCACAACTCTTGATTAGATACAGGGTATTTAATTGCAGCAAGAGAATCCACTATCATTTTAATATCACGCAGATATTCATCCATGGAATGAGATTCAGTTTTCTTAAGTCGAGATAATCTACCCTTTAACTCCATAAATGTACCTAAACTAATATGCAAACAATTCCAAACACATTAACAAACACATTCCGAATATCACGAGAATAAGGCAATTCATGAACATCAACAAACACATTCTGCGAAATGGTGGCGAAAATTCAAGTCTTTACTTGATGATCAACACGTAGACATTCATAAAATTGCTGGTTTGAAATCAATACCAGATTCATCATAAATTATAGGAGTGGGAAGATTAACAGTATCGTCTCTTCCACAATAAATAATCTTCAGGCGACGAGAGTTGAGTAGTCGCCAAATTGGATGGATTTGAAGTTGATAAATGATGCGCATTATATGCTGAAGTTGCACCATGTGATGCTATTGGCCCACACTTGTTGGAACACTTCCCATTTGATGTTGAGACTAGAGCTGTCAATTCGGTTATTCGGGTCAAATTCAAGTTCGGGTCAAACATGTTTGGGTTGAAACGGGTCGGGTTGGAACGGGTCAAAATCTGTTTGTCGGGTCGGGTCAAGTCAGGTTCGGGTCTGGTTGAAACGGGTCAAAGTCTGTTGGCCGGGTCGGGTCGGGTTGAAACGGGTAGGGTTGAAACATGTCGAAATTTATTTGTTGGGTTGGTTGGGTCGGGTTGGGTTGGTTGGGTCGGGTCGGGTTGGTTGGGTCGGGTTGGGTTGGAAAGTGTCGAAATATGTTTGTCGGGTCGGATTAGAAAGAAAGAATAGGAAAGAAGCTAGAATAGGAAA
>JAULKM010070533.1:0-11970 GCA_032355605.1 Rubia tinctorum
TGGTTGGAGTTGTTCAAACACCCAAGGTTAAGGAATTTACCAATTTTTTCTTCGAATCATGGACTACTAATGTTGGAAATTAGGGCAGCGAGGTTCAAAATGGACAAGGCATCACGAGGCGGAGATGATAGTTCAAAATCTATGGGAGGGGGAACAACAGGGGCAAGTTGGTGACTTCAATTTGCAGGAGGTGAGTAGTTTTCTAGACAGAACTCTACAGGATTTTCACAAATGGAGTAGAGCTAAGTTTAGCAGGATGGAATACAGGATACAGTGTCTTCAACAGAAGCTGGCTCTGTTACAGTCTAATGTCAAAGGTGCAAATTTTTTTGACAATGAGATAGAGATAAGGAATGAATTGGTGTGTTTACTGACCATTCAGGTAGATTATTTGAGTCAGAGAGCTAAGGTTGTATGGGCAGTAGAGGGAGATAGAAATATGAAACTTTTCATCGACTCGCTTTAAAAAACAAGGAATTGGATCTCAGATTTGCCGACTGCAGATTGGGAATGGGTAACAGAAGAAGGAAAGATCCAGGAGAGCATGTTGTTATATATGCACTCCATTATGGTTTCCCCGGTGGACTTCCTGCTTGATTATATTTCAGGTTTCACTATGAATGAATTTGTGAATTTCATTCCGGGTGGGATTTCGGATCATCAGAGATAACTTTTACAAAAGGAGTTTAATTCAGAGGAGGTCAGAAAAGTAGTGTTTGGAATGGCTCCATGGAAAGCTTCAGGTCCGAAAGGCTTACCAACGGGTTTTTATTAAAGGTATTGGAGGTTAGTGGGTTCTTCTATCACTCAAACTTCGTTGGAGGGGCTGAACTCCGGAGTAGGTTTGGAAGAAATAAACCACACTCAAATTATTTTCATACCTAAAGTGCCAGTTCCAAAATGGCCTTCGGACTGTAGGCCGATCATTTTGTGGAATGTAAGGTATAAGATATTAGCAAAAGTGGTGGCCAACCGAATTCGGCCGGTCTTGGATTAAATTATATCCCAGGCACAAAATGGCTTTGTTAAAGGGGGATACATAGGGGAGAATATTTTGATGGCAAGTGAGATTTTGGAGCATATAGGGCGGCATCGGACTGGGAAGCAAGTGTTGGCTGGGGTGAAGGTGGGTATAAGCAAGGTGTATTACAGGATTTCCTAGCCTTTTCTCGGAGCGGTATTGATAAGGTTCAGCTTTCCGCTTTCTTTGGTTGATATTATTATGAGGTTGGTTTCTTCAGTAACCTTTTTCATCAGAGTTAACCAATGGGATTCCCAGTTTTTTACTCTTGTTCAGGGTATGCGTCAAGGCTGCCCGATGTTAGTGTATCTTTTCATAATATGTCAGCAAGCAATGTCGGCACAGTTGGAAACTTTGGCGCATCCGAGAAATGGTTTGGGGATATCAGTGGCAAGAGCTGCGCCAGTGATTACGCATCTTATGTATGCTGACGATATTACTTTTTTCATGAAAGTTTCTTGGCAGTCAGTAGCTCAACTGAATAGATGCATTGACCAGTATGCAAGGTTTGCAGGTCAGAGGGTGAATTTTGAAAAGTGTCTTATCACCCTCAACCCAATGCGGATGTTTTAGCACGTAACTACATGGAACTGGGGTTACGTATTTCAAATTTTGGTCCACAACGGGGATACTTGGGAGTGGGGTTAGATTTCTCAATGAAGAAATCTTCACTGTTTGGGAATCTAATTTCAAGAGTAGAGTCAAAATTGTCCACGAAGAATACCACAGGTCTTTCCATGATGGGGAGAATTGTTTTGGTCAGGAATGTTCTTTCAATAGCGTTGCAATATCATATGAGTGTATTCAGGTTCTTGGTTTCAGTTACTCGGCGTCTGGATAGCATGATGGCTACATTTATGTGAACAGGAAGTTTTCAAGGGAATGGTATACACTGGAAGGCGTGAAAGTTCATATGTAAATCAACATTATATGGTGGTTTTAGTCTTCGATCTGCTAGGGAGATGAATCAAGCGTTGTTGGCCAAAACGACATGGAATATTTTGAAAGATAGAGATTCTCTTATTTCAAGGTTTTTCCGATCCAAGTATTGTAAGAGTCAATTGTTCTTGAATGTAACAGTGGCCTTTAATGCAACTTGGGGTTGGAGGGGAATTATGTGGGGCAGGCAAGTACTGAAAGGAAATATAAGTTGGAGGGTAGGCTCGGATACACAACTTATGCTTTGGGATGAGTGGATACCAGGTGTGCATGCTTTTGAAATACAATCATCCTTGCTAGTCGCACACACGTCGCTGAGGATGGCAGACTTGATAACGAATTTGGCTACTTGGCGTTCTTGCATGGTAAAAGGCTTGTTCCTGGATCACATATCCAGAAAAATTTTGGCTATACCCTTGCCGCCACTAGGGACAACAATTCAGGATGTACCAATGTGGATATGCTTAGGATCAGGGTACTATACGGTTAAGAGCGGCTATATAGTTGCTTGTGGATTGAGTCAGGCTAGTATCCCTTCAACATCCGTGATGCATTCACTTGGAGATTCTAAACTCTGGTTGAATTTCTGGATAATTCAAGTACCTGCTAAGATGCTATTACTTATCTGGAAAGCTATTGTGCAAGCTCTACCAACGGCGGCCGTTTTAGAGAAACGAAATTGTGGCCATTACCAAATATGTAATCGATGTGGAGATGCAATCGAGACTACATAACATTTGTTTTTGGAGTGCAAATTTTCAAAGATAGTGTGGCATTGTACACTGATGGGTTTTGATTTTGATCAGGGAACCCTTATGCGATTTGATGACTGGTTTTTCAACTGGATGAGTGCTGCCTCGGACAAAGAATGTGTTAGTCAATCAGTATTTATATCGTGACACATATGGTTATCTAGAAACAAGGCTTACTGGGACGGGGTTACTATACAACCGATGCAGGTGGCACAATTGGCTTCAAAGGAACATGTTTGGTATGCTAAACATCTAGGGATTCATAAACTGGGAACAAATTTTATGGAACAACACTTGGAAATTGAGGGCTCACCCGTTCATAGAGTGCAGACTTGCATTCAGGTGGATGGTCCGTTTGTAAGTGCAGTTCAACCAACGCCGGTGTGATGGCATATTTCTGAGGTATCGGAGGGGGGGGTGTTCATCTACAGGGCAGCCAATTGATTAGAGCAGGAAGTCCTTTTCAAGCTGAGGTGATAGCGGCTTTGATCGGATTACAAGAGGCAGCTCATAAAGGGTATCATCATATTACTCTTCAATCAGACTGTTTAGAATTGGTAAGAACGCTGACGAATCTACAGCTCTCGAAGTTGCAAGACGAATTTCTAGTGATGAAAGTTTAGAAGTTAATATCTACTTTTGGCTATGTAAATATTGTGAAAGTTGCTAGAAAAGGTAACATGATAGCTCATAACCTTGCTTGCAGTGTTAGGTGTGATGCAGCTACTGCTTCTAAGTTTGTTGTAATGCCTTGAATATGTTATGTATTTCAAGATCTGATTATGTTTAAAAAAAAAGAGTTGGATACAAAACAAATCCCTGAACTAATCGTACATAAGGGAATGAATGAGAGTTCAGCTTCACCTGCCCAAATATTTCTTTCGGTGGAATTACACTGTAAAATATACTCCATGCGTCCCACCAATTTTGACATATTTATTGTTTCCAAGTCAAACTTGGTAAACTTTGAACATAAATATAAATTAATATGTTTAAATAAAAATAACATGTGAAATATTGTTAGATTCATCTTAACATCTATTTTTAAACATTAATTTTTTATGCGAAATTTTTACATGTAGCTAGAGATATTGATGATTAAACATGATCATTGAAGACCATGAAAAATAGATAGGCCAAAACTGTTGGAACGGAGGGAGTATTATTTTACCTGATTCTTGCTGACCATTTTTGAAAGCGAATTTGCAACTCCATTTATTTGCTTCTCTGAAAATGTGGAGGATGCTGTAATCGAACTGTTGATAGTTTCCAGATTAATCTCAAATCTTGTAGGCACTTCCATGGAATCTTGTATTGCTTCATCAACCTGACAAGTACTTCCGAGTCGCTTTAAATCTCTAGTAGGTGTATCTGATGCCGGTTTGCTATTAGTAGTCCGTGCAACAGAGCCGGAATTTCAGCCTGCAAACTAGTTTCAGATTTTATAATCTTAGGTAAAGCAAAATTTACTTTATGTGTGTGGTATCTGATGATGCAACCCACACCTGGACAACCACTTTTTAAACAAAAATCACCAGTTTTCAGTTTATAATGTGATGGTAAAGTCCATTTAATGATTCTGATTAGCTTCTCAATTTATTTTCTTTCTTTTATGAAAGGTTTGGATAAGTATTTGACAAATCTCATTTAAAATCCAATTTGAAACCAATCAACATATCATTTATCTGATGTAAGATTTTCCCAATTATGCTTCATGTGCGTGCATGGTTTTAAACCCTCAAAGTTACATGAGCATATGGCATACCATGATAACCATATAACTAAACAAGGTATAATTCTAACAAGTTCTGAGAGCATCAAAAAATGCAAATGGAAAAATGCGAAAGGTTGTCATCGGTTTATATCCCGGAGGTCAAATGTGGGCCCAACTTTTTTTAAAGGTAAATACTGTTCGAATTAATTCAGGAGAACAACAGGGGGTATTTCAGTAACTTCAGTTTAAGTCAACGCCGAAAATTTACGGGAAAACAAGAACTGGGTATAAGTGCATATGTTTTGGCCGAACATGGGTATAAGAGCACTTTTGAAAAAATGAGAGTTATATCAACACTTTCCCAAGATCCAGGGGTTATATAAGCATTTTCCCCTACTTTTTATTTCTAAATTTAAATCCATTCATTTCATTGATTGAGATCCAAGTATATGAAAAATTATGATGCCAAACAGAAAGCAGTGGTGTATAAATTCTATAATACCCAAACTATTATGCAGAATAGAGAATATAAAATTAAATTTTCCGATAAAAGTCATGTGATAATTAAAATTACTGGATTTATATGTCTTAAGACACCGTAACGCCTAAACCATAGGCACACCGTACCACAACTATTAGACACTTAACTATTTAAAAGTCAAATTTGCTAAAATTTGACTATTAATATAAGTTTATATATATGATAAAAATATCATTTGAGATATTGTTAGTTTCATCTCAACATTTATTTTCTAAATATCAACTTTTTATGTTGAATTGGTATACGTAGTTAGAGATATTTTCTAAATATCAACTTTTTAGTGCTATATCATGAATTTTGATAAAAACTAGGTAAGAACTAACTACCAACAATGGATCTACTTAAATAAACATTTCTTTTTTTATTTTAAATTAAATATAATTAAAAATACAAATCAAGCCATGTTAAGTGTTAATTATTGATTGGTTGACATTTTACAAATAAGGAGGTACATACTTTTTTCCCAAAAAGTAATTCCTTATCGATGGGTGGTTTTTAATACTTTACAATGATCCACTTTAAATAAGAAGTGTTCATTATTAAGAAAAGTCGGTCATGGATGGTAAAATCTTAAAGGGATATATACAAATATAACTCTACCTACTTGACATAAGTGTCAATATAACTCTCAGATAATTTTTAGTGCAGATATAACTCTACCTAATTGAATTGAAACAGAGGGAGTAGGAAAATACATTGAAGATTGAAAGACACTATTCCAATTGTACTTACCCCAATGACCGCTCCATAATGGTTGAATGCTGCCAATACAAGAATTCTCTAAATAACAATAATATTTGTATTCACTTTTAATATCTTAATTTACTGTAAAATCAAAACTTTAATTGTACATGTAGCCACTAATTCGAAAGTAATATTGGCAAGCACGGGCATGGGCAAAGAACGAGCACATGCAAGAAAATAGCTAGGCACGGGTTGCCTGAACTTTGGTATGGCCACGGATTAAAACTATATGAAAGAAAATATCAAAGAAAACCAACAGCATTTAAGGGCTCCAGAGGTTTTGAAAAGTTGCACGCGAGATAGTTCGGATAAGCTGAAACTGAGTGTTTCGAAATTAACAAGGGCTAGCTCCTAACAGTTTCTTGATAAGTTTGAAATATGGTTTGTCCGTCCGAATCATGAATGATTTTGAAAACCATTTTTGGTTTAACTAGTAATTTTATGTTCCAACATAGTTTAATTTAATCAAGTATGTAAAGTAGATAATGCACGAGACACACAACTTGGTTACGCAGTTCGGTGAAATCCACCTACTTCTGCGGGGCCTGACCCAATTCAGATTAAATCCACTAATCAGAAAGATATAGTACAATGTACACCATACAACTATACTTATCTTTTCTAATTCAAAACGTGTGGAATTTGCAAGTTCCTCTTACTACCGATCCGCCTTGATTAGACTCCCTCTGACCTCGAAACTCGTCGACGCTGGATCTCCTTCTCCCGAGGAATTAAGGCATACGTTCTGAATTTTAGCAAATAGGTCGTGTATGTTGGAACATGAAAATTTTGGCTCTCGCAAATACTCTCGGAAGATAGAAATCAGATGTGCAGATTTTCTCAGTTAAGATCGTTATCTTTGCAGCCGTATAATATCCTCTATTTATAGACCATTGCAAATCAAAATTTCTCCACAACTATCTCCATAATATTCCTATTCCTTATCTGCTTTTGAATCATATCCAAATTCCCTAAATAAAGGGATTTTCCTTATATTAAATATCCCATAATATTCCATAAATTCAATTCCATCAATATAGGGATTTTTAATAATTCCATTATGTTTCTACGCACTGATCAATATATTGCATAATCTCCAATTTTCATAAAATAAAATCCGTCGCAATATTATTCTCGCCAGATATAAATTTCCGCGGTATGTTCCAACATGAAATGTTTTTCTTCTATAACACTAGTTCAAAAATTCGAACTTAAATCATCTATGAGATGCATATGACTTTACAATCTCCCCCTTTGGAATATTTTGGACCCAACCATCTTGGAATAATTAAAATCCAAAAGAAAAACTTTCGTCACACATAGTCATCAGAGTTCCAGAAATCCCCTATGTTGGGACATATGTAACTCTGAATTTTAATACGACAAAGAAATCCAAAAATCCCGAAATTACACTTCAAGAACTCCAAGAATATTCCAAAATAAACCATTCTCCCCCTTTAGGACCAATAAACATGCCAAATAAGAAAAAAAATAGCAAACATCAAAAGATTGCTCTCCCTAAACCTAATACCGACTATGTTGGAACATAGACCTCCAACAATTAATCGTGTTCAGGAGCAGCGCCCTCTGCTTCCAACTCAGCATTTTCTGCTTTTTTAGATTCAAGTGCAGCAATCTGTAAAGCAATGGCTCCCAGCCTTGCATCCATAGCCCCCAGCTTGGATTGTTTCTCATCACAGGCAGAAGTAGAGTCAGCAGTCTTCGGTTTCCAAGGCAGATCATTTACTTGTCTCAAGCCAAATGTCTTCTTATTCTACTTCAATGGCTCGGTTTCCACAATATCATCTTGTGGCTTTTCCTTCACTCTTTTACCTCGAACCAAAGTTGTGATGATGCATGGATATATCAGGGCTTGTTTAGCCTTTGGAGATATTTCCCGGCGCATTATGGACTGCTGAATAAGAAGACCAAGGTTCACTGGCCTCTGTGTTCCAACACAGTAAAACAGTCTTTCCATTTCTCTGGTAAGTATTGTGGTGTTGGATGAGGGAATCCAGCAATTAACTGCTACCTGGTATAGTCCAAAAATTCTTGAAGTCAGACACGAAGCCTGTGCATAACCAGTAGCCCCCCACACAGTCTTCACTCCTCCTGAAATTTCTGCTAAAATCTTGTCATCTGATACCTTCAATTTTCATCAAACACCCCTTCAAACTTTGGTGTATTCTGCCCCAAAAGTTTATTAATCCTGTCAGCCGAGAAGTTTATTATTTTCCCTCTCACATAAAACCCTGTCAAACCAGGGTGAATCATCCTCCAAATTTCCGGCCACCATGTTGGAGTATAACTCACAGACAATTTGTTTGTTATAGTCCATAAAACTTGTAGGAGCCTTCTTCATCCCAATTAATTCAAGAAAATTTGAAAACCCACTGGGTTTGTATGCTACCAAGTCTATGGGCCATTCAGATATCACATTTATCTGAGAAAATATCTCCCCCATTTCTTCACAAGTTATATCATAATAAATCTTAGAATAAGCTTCACTTACAGGAGGGGGAGGCAATATGGTTTTCTTCTTCTTTGGAGAGGGTTCTGTTGCCTTGTTCCTCTTAGATGGTTGTGATGTCTCAGCCTCATCAATCTTTCTCTTACCTTTTCTACTCTGAATGAACTCATCCAGAACTTCATCGCTGGAGTATGTGAGATCGTGTTCCTGTGTTGGAACATTTTGGTTTTGCTGATGCTACTGCTCTCTTCAGTGTACTGTGTTCCAACATGATGTTTTCGTGTTGGAACATACCCTATTTTCTCCTTTGATTAACCAGTCACCATCAAGGAGTCTTCTCCCCCTATAATCATTCCCTCAAAATCTTCATCAGTAACATCCTTATGCATTGTAAAGTCCTGATACTTAAGGCTTTCCCCAGCTGAACCCAAATTCACCACATCAACTTCCATATCCTCTTATTTTTGCTATGTTGGAACATACTCAGACTCTCTTTCATCATCACTATCTGACAACACTAAAACTGGAGGTTTTAACTCCCTTAGTTTCTCATTCCTCCTGGCATTTTCCACATCAAAACTAACATTCTTCATCTGATCTGTAGACCTAATGACTTTCAAGACTACAGCTATTTCTTCATAAATTTCCCCAATCTTCTCATAACTCTTTCTTGGAATATGGCTATAAACATGGAATATATCTCTTCCCCCGTATTCCTTGTACTCCTCTTTAAGCAGCTTAACATCAAAGCATTCAATGAAGTACAACTCTCCTATATCTCCCGAGAGTACCTCGTCCATTTTGACATCCAAAAATTCCTTAAGTCTATTGCCACCCGATTAGCTTTTATCCATTTCCCAAACTCTTCCAACGAATCAAACTCTTTATCCTTCCAAATAACTTGAGTGGATTTAGAGATGGTTACCTTTTGAAATTCGGGTTTCTCCATGCCCCGTGTATTCTTCTCGGGTTTTGTAGAAGTCGGGGAATCCTCCATGCTTGAAGATTTCTTTTCGGGTTCACCGAATATGAGGAGAATTGGCTTCTTGTTTCCGACCATCGTTACAGTATCTCGGCAAGAAGTCTTGGTTTGGTGATAGAGTTCTTGGAGCATAGAAAAAATTCTGAAAGAAAGGTTTCCAAGAGAATTAGAATTTTGGTACGAGTGGGAGAGTGTAATGCGTAAAAGAGGGAATGTGGAGAGCTTGAAGAATTTGAACCAAAACTAACTTCTTCCATTTTTCTTCTCCTCTCTAATAGTGCCTTCACTTTTTACCTTACCAAGGTAATAATAACCTTTCTTCTCTTGTCACATCATGTGTCATTTTAACATCCAACATACCTCCAACTTTCTTCAACCGCAATTTTTAATTTTCTTTCTTTCTATATTTTTTTGTTTTTCTGATATAC
Source organism: Rubia tinctorum (assembly GCA_032355605.1). Lineage (NCBI taxonomy): Eukaryota > Viridiplantae > Streptophyta > Magnoliopsida > Gentianales > Rubiaceae > Rubia > Rubia tinctorum. The sequence goes on from JAULKM010070533.1 coordinate 9,592, forward strand.
TCATAACAAAATTGAATAAAACATATACATAAACTACAGTGGAGTTTCAAGCGTACCTCACATTCGACACACGCCAAGGCGTTGTCTAAGAAATTCAAAAGTTGAGGCATGCAATGGTTTAGTAAATATATATGCATATTGTTCGCCTGTTAGAACATAGTCTACCACCACTTCTTTTCTTTCAACTAAATCTCTAATAAAATGGTGTCTTATATCTATGTGCTCTGTTCTTGAGTGTTGTACTGGATTCTTAGAGATGTCAATTGCACTTTTGTTGTCACACATAATCTTTGGAGGACCTTGATGAATTCTATAGTTATTCAGCATTTGTTTCGTCCATAATAATTGTGCACAACAACTTCCAGCAGCAAGATACTCAGCTTCAGCAGATGATAACGAGATTGAATTTTGTTTCTTACTATACCAAGAGACCACATTCGTACCAATAAAGAAACACCCACCAGTAGTACTTTTGCGATCATCTGCATTACCAGCCCAATCAAAATCACTATAACCAATAAGATTTGAATCTTGATTCTTAGAATACCAGATGTCATAATCAGAAGTCCCACTAACATATCGAATAACTCTTTTTACCGCAGTCAAATGAGATTCATTCGGATCAGCCTGAAATCTTGTACAAACGCCTACGATGAAACATACATCTGGTCGACTTGCAGTAAGATACAACAAACTCCCAATCATGCTTGTGTATACTTTCCTATCGACTGGAACACCTTTCTCATCCTTCACCAATTTTTTTGTGGTCGCCATCGGCGTTCGAATAGCACGTGCACTATTAATACCGAACCTCTTTACTGGATTCAAGGCATACTCACTTTGATTGATGAATAACCCATTCTTTTATTGCTTCATCTGAAGTCCTAGAAAATAAGTGAGTTCTCCAACCATACTCATCTCAAATTTAGCTTGCATTAGAGACACAAAATCTTGCACCATAGATGATGAAGTAGAACCAAACACGATATCATCCACATAAATTTGAGCTATAAAAAACTTGGATGATTTCTTAAGCACAAACAATGTACGATCTACTCCCCCTCAACGATAACATTTCTTAACTAGAAAGTTTGTCAGTCATTCATACCATGCTCTAGGTGCTTGTTTTAAACCATATAGTGTCTTCTTAAGTCGATAAACATGATGTGGATAATGAGGATCTTTAAATCCTTTTGGTTGTTCCACATATACCTCATCATTCACCACTCCATTCAGAAAGACACTTTTCACATCCATCTGATATAACGTAAAATTCATGGTGCAAGCAATATCAAGCAAGATGTGAATATATTCTAATCTGGCAACTGGTGCAGACGTTTCATCAAAGTCAACTCCTTCCACTTGAGTATATCCTTGTGCCACCAATCTAAATTTATTACGAGTAATTTGTCCATCACCATCAGACTTGTTCTTGAAAATTCACTTTGCACCAATAACATTGGCACCTTTCGGATGAGGAGTAAGATACCACACATCATTTCGTTCAAACTGTTCGAGCTCTTCTTGCATTTTCGCAATCCAATATTCATCAAGTAATGCTTCCTTGTAATTTTTTGGCTCAATGAGTGAGATAAAACATTGTAATCTAGTAAGATCACGGTAGTTCACTCTAGGAATAGATCGAGTTCTTCTCAAGATTGGTTCTGGTATCTCCTGTGTTGGAACATATAAACTGGATGTGGGGGAGTGTGTTCCAATATACTCTTCAGACATCGGCTGGTCTTCTGCTTGTTCCTGTGTTCCAACATACTCGACTGGCATTTCTGGCGAGATGGCCTATGTTGGAACATACTCAACATCTGGTTCATCGTCTTTATCCTTTGAATCCCGTTTGTCATCCAAATTATCCACAACAACATTAATTGACTCCATAAGCGTATTTGCATGAAGATTATACACACGATAAGCTTGACTGTTCACAGAATACCCCAGAAATATACCAACATCACTACGATTTTTGAATTTGGGCAATGGATCTCTATCTCTTAGAATATTGCACTTGCTTCCAAACACATGAAAGTGAGATACACTTGGCTTCCTTCCCTTCCAGATCTCGTACGATGTCTTGTTGGTAAACGGCCGAAGATACACTCGATTGATAGTATAACAAGCTGTATTAACAGTTTCTGCCCACCATTTTTTGTGTATGCCTTTTTCTGCAAGCATGACTTGAGCCATCTCCTGAAGTGTTCTATTCTTCCTTTCGAAAATATCATTCTTCTGTGGAGTGATTGGAGCGGAAAATTCATGTTGAATACCAAGTTCATCATAGAAATCACTGAATTGAGAGTTTTTAAAATTCACTGCCATGATCACTTCTGATTCGAACTATCTTTTCAATATAACTTCCCTTCTCGG
>JAULKM010070561.1:0-11968 GCA_032355605.1 Rubia tinctorum
CTCCACTTGCTCGATAAGATGCTAGTCCTCACTGCGTCTCTCAGTGACAAATGAGACAATATTTTGTCTATAATGTGCCCTGGCAAACTGCTAATGCTGTCCATTTCCACTTCATAAGGAACCTTGGGTCCTTCCCTTTGCTTCTGCATTTCGTCCAAGGCACAAAAATAGCATAAGATGAAGACTTTGATCCCATTTTTTTTTTCTTTTGAAAAAATACACATTGATTAGCAAGTGCACAGCAAGAAAAAAAGAGAGGGGGCCTGGGGTAGGGGTAACATGATGAAGAAAATGCATGATTCTTAAAATACTTTTTCCTCATGTAACATGTTCTCATCTATGCAATCTTAAACTGACATATAAAACCATCCCTACCAAATCTATCATCAGTAGGAAGAGAACGAAGGCCACATTAAGCCACATTTACATTGGCAGTAGAGCAGGCAAAATTATCGACTACCAGAAAATGCAACCTACACTATACGTAGCAAAAGGGTATTGATGAGAACCAGTAATCACCCATTTTTGTTTTTTTTTCTCCCTAATTGTGCAAACTAGTCACCGAGGTCAAACAGATAGACTTTACATGGTATAAACCCAAATATAAGATTAATCCAAACTTCAAGCTGCATTTCACATTAAATTTTATTATGCTTTGCAAAGCAGAGCAGCACTGCAGCAGTATTGTCTGAACGCTGCCAAGTGCCAAACCTCTACAAATTGAATGTGATGGCATGGCATTCTTCAGATTTATATTTATCTATTAAGATAAAGTTTAGTGACAGTCTAATACTTTCTGCTTGTAGTCCACCATAACGGCAAAGAGAAGGAAAAAATACAAAGCCTTGGCAAAAGCTGGCTTACCATATTTTTCAACAGCAATGGAAAATGATTGACCAGTGGATCGTCCTCAATGCCTACAAGATACGACAAGTTCACACCAGTTCATTGCAGTCATTTGAGTAGCGAATTTAGTTCTCGAAGAATCTAATAAACAGAATTAGCTGCAGTGCCGTCCCATGATAAAAATTAACATAACATGCAAAGTTCCAAAAGGTTTAAAAGTGAGTAATGGCTAATTATACTTCCACGAGTGATGAGCCACCATACTTTGTTCCACGAAGTAAAACTCCAGGCATCAGAGAACATATATACTTGCGTATTAGTTCATATCATAGCTAACAAAATACATTAAAAAATCCATTTCCTCCCACAATAGTTAAAAAGGCATAGAACTCCACCTTAGAGATTACATGCCATTTGCTTGCGGCACAACTTCTCCATGTTCAAATGCTTCCTGAAAAAAAGAAAATATCTTTCATGAATATATCTACTTGAATATGAGCATAAAAGTCACAATTCCCCCAAAGATTCAATTTTGACATAAATTAACAGTTCAATCATGCAAGCAGAGGAGGATAAGCATCTCAAAACGACAAATTCACAGGCTAAACTAAAGGCTAGAGTCTGAAACATGGACATGAGAATCCAAATTGGACGAAACAAGCATGAGATACCTTCCAAAGATACGATTTTGACACAAACTAAAACCTCAAAACACAAACCAAAGGAGAATGCAGAATCCTAACTCCAAAGACAGCAAAATTCACAAAATGAAACTCCAAATTCAAGACTGCTAAAATATCATAACCAGAAGTACTCAACCACAAACATAGTGGCAAGTTGGGTAATTCTCAAGTGGGATGTCAGAGTTCTAACCATTTTAAGGAATCAAACAACAGTGGAGTACAATGTGGGTAGAACAAAAACCAAGAATTCAAGCTTCACTTTAAAATTATACTAGCATTGTGAGAGGAATCAATTACGGAGAATATCAACCCCCGATAAAAGAACAAGAATAAAGAAATGGACAGAAAATGAGTCGTACCGTTTCTTCGCTTGGGAACGATGATGTTTGTTCTTGCTGACAAGCAATTGCAATTTCCGATTTATTTATTAACTCAAGTCTCTGGAACTATGTTATTTTTAACTTTCACACACTTTCCAATTTTATACTTCCTCAATTTAAAAATAATTGACGGATAAGTACATTTTTGGTTCTATATTTAATGCAAGAAAATAATTGTCAAAAAGTAAAAATATTTCGGGAAAACGGTGATCCCAATCAAAAAATTATTGAAGTTAAATAAGATATTGTAGGAATTTTACAACATATTCTTTACCATTTTGGACAAGAATTAAAATGTATTATTTTATGTAGGATGGACGAAATAGAAAGTGAGTCAATTATTTCAGGACAGAGAGAGTATAATTTTTCTAAAATTTTCATATTTTATTGTGTCTGGTGAATCATTCCTTACCACTCATTAAACATTTTATACTTTCCACTCAATTTTCTACATGAATTTCAACTTGCAAAATAAATAACACATAGATAGGATGTAAGAAAATTGAAGGAGAACTTACTTTTAAAAAGTAAATTTTTTATTAATACACTTTAGTTTTACAGAGAGTCTAATTTTATATAGCCTACACATTAAAAGGTATTATTTTGTAATTAATATAATTATTATAATAATTTGATGTTTGAAAACTTATTAATAAATATATATATATACACACATATTGATATATAAAAAATTCATCTGAACTTAAAAATTATAGGAATAACCTTTGCCACGCTTATGTAATCATCAGGCGGTCTAACATGAGAGATTATTTTATCGTTACGTTAAAAAACTGAATAATATTAATGTCAATCATTTATTTTATTGAGTGAAGTGTGTTTTTAACCCTATGTTTTGGACGAAAGTGCATAAATGACCTTGTAAAATCTGAAAGTGTAAAAATAACCCTAGAAATAGTTGACCAAATTGTCAACAGTCAATTTGGCCAAAAAAATAGTGAAATGACCATAATACCCTCGAGTTAAAAATAAAATAAAAATACATGAAAAGACAATAATAGCTCTCCCTCATTTCTTCTTCACTCAGCCACGCCACCACCGCTCGCCTTCCCCAATCCATGTTCTCCGCTGCTGGAATCGACAACAATAAGCAATCCTCCGAACAATCGAAGCTCTCCCCTTTCACTTTTATGGACTTGCCTCCGCCACCGTCCTACGAGTTCCAGTCGCTCGAATACAGTATGATTGTTCGCGTTCTCCGATGGTGGGGGAGAGGGCATGCTGAGAGGGCAGGGTGGGCGTACAATTGAACAATCGAACGTCATACGATTGTTCGAGTTCTCTAGCGATAGGCGGAGAGGGCTCGCTACGAGTTCCAAACAATCGAACGGTACGATGGTTTGCATTCCTCGGTTGTGGGCGGGTATGGCTCGCTAGAGGGGGTGGAGATGGGGGTGGGCGGCTGGGCTGGGTTTCGGGGAGGAGGGATTATCTGGTGGTGGGGAGCAAGGGGGAGAAGTGGTGGCGACGTAGGGAGCAGCGGGGAGAGGTAGTGGCGGAACTAGGGTTTGGCGGGTGTGGGCGGCTTGGCTGCGTATTTTTTATTAATATGTGTTTTTTGGTACATTAACTCCTGGGTTTCTGGCAACGGTACCGCGACCGCGCTAGTGGCAGGTGGTGACCATGGTGTGTTTGGAGAGGAAGAAAGAGAAGAAAAACAAGAAGAAATTTACGGGGTAGAATGGTTATTACAATTGTAGTTTTGAGTTCAGAGATATTTCTATCTTTTCATTATTAGCCAACGCCAAAAATTGGCCAAATGGAGAAAACTGCACATTTTGACTAGAAGATAAGGTTATTTCCGCACTTTCACATTTTACAAGTTCATTTCTGCACTTTCTCAATCTTATAGGGTTATTTTTGCACTTTTCCCTATTTTAACATATATTAATTTCAATTGACCCTTCAATATTTTTTACATCCCTTAGAAAATATAATATGCCAGGAGAAAGTCTCTTGTTCGACCGTCTTATGATTAGAATAATTACTGTAAAATTTTGTTTAAATAATTTTTTATTGTTGAATTATAAATATATTCTATTTTTTGTTATAAAAATCTTGTTACAATAAATAGATACAAACATCAAACTACAAAATTAATTACATAAATATAAAAATAACTCTATTTAATGGCTATATGATCTAAAATAAAACTTTGTATGTATCAATAATAAAATGAAAAGTGGTAACAATTTTTTTAAGGGAAATGTGCTAACAAATTAACAATAACTTAAGAAAATGAAAAGTAAAACAGTAGATGAATTTTAAAAGATATCCAACGGTTATCCTATTTAAATTGCATGACTCTATTTATCCAATCACAATACAATAGAAATTCTTTGATTGTGTTGTCAATTGGGGATAATTTTGTCATTTTAACTTCCCTAACTATCCAAAACGGTACCGTTTTATGCGTAGTGGTTGTTCTCTTCTTCTTTTCTATTGAGCCTGACCTCTCTGCCACCGTCGCCTCCTCCTCACCCATCGTCGTCCCCGACTCTTCCTTTTCAATTGACTCTACCACTGACAATAATTTCTAGAACATGATCGAATAGTACACCCAACTCCACAAATTGCCATCATCGGAGATATCTCAGATCCGATTGCTCCTATTCCCGCAGAAGCTGGGGTCCAAAACATCATTTCGATTAATCCCTGCTGAATGAAAACTCAAAATTGAACAATCGTTCTTCAACCCCCTTAGATCGAGTTCCCCGAGAAAGTACTGTCGAGCGATCATGGGAAGCTCCACCGTCGTCAAGCCGGAACAGTTCCCGATCTCCGGGAGCTCCCAGATCCCCTACGACCTTTTTGTGACGAAGAAGCTCATGAACGGACTTTTCAGAAAAATCTGCATCCTGTTTAAGGATTCTGGAAGGAATTTACTGTTCCAAGTTCAACGACCATCTCACCACCACAAGACTCGTCAACAACAATCTCTCAATGCAATTGCCCTATAAAATTGCTGCCTGATGCTTATGGAAAAGCTCGGTTTTCTATTCAGAAACCTAAAGTCAGTGCTTTTGTCATTTCCTCTCCTTACATTTATTCTTAGTGTATTGAATCGAAGCCCTTTTCCCCAAAATTGGGGTTTTGGATTTTTCCATGTTGTGATTTTGTATATTTGCTCGTTCAAAGCCAATTGAATAGAAAAATTGATAATCTACATAGTAAATTAAGTTTTATGGTTCATTTTTCACAGAAAAGTTGCCATTTGTATATAGTAGATCCTGAAGTTAGTACCATGTTCGATCTAGAAAGTAATTGGAACATGGTCATTGAAGATGTTAACTGCACTTGATGCTTTGATGAACATTTGGATCATTTGGTTTTCATGTGATCGAATTAAGAAGGATAGCAATAATTTCTTCCATTTACCATGTTTCATGAATACTTAGTCTTATGAAACCTGGTTTTTGTGAAACTTAAGGTGGGTTATTAGGATTTTCATAATCTGATTTTGTGCTTCTTGTTTTCGCATGATGTACTTGGGCAATGCTTCAGAGTCAAAGATGATAGTAAAGATGAGTTGATATTCAAAGTAGAAAACAAAATAGACAAGCTCGACGGAACTGAGTTTGAGATACTTCTTATGTGCGAAAAAGTTGAAGGTGTGACAGACAACACTCTAAAAATGAGAGGATATCCCTTCAAGATATGGCAAATAAATAAAGTAGCCCTATGTTCGAATCTGACAATACCATACCATAATCAAAAGGTACAACGGCTCAAGCGACCAGACTTAACATAAATGTAGTCACTGGAGCCATTCTAAAAAGGGATAAATTAGCACTACTTGACGCGCTTTTAAAGTGCATTAATCAGGTTGTGAAGAGGGGCTATGAGACCCGATTGCTGAGGTATGACTCGACCTCATAATTGCGCATTTTATTTAGAAGTTGAAATGCAATTTGAAGAAACTTTTTGATGATTGGTTTTGGTATTTTAGCTCGTGAAATTATCGCTCCAAGAAGTGTTGGTTCATGGATCAGATCGTTCTTCTGTGTTAAGGGCCTTTGTACTCTTTTCAGTTTTCATGATGTAGTGATTGATTCTTGTTCTGTATTTGATGCAAACCATCCTTATGTACCAGATGAGGATACAGAAAGCCTTTGTTCCGAGGAGTCGATATCGAGTGACGATTTTCCCTAGTCGTGGTGATATTAGCTTAATTGTAGCTATGGTTGCCATCTTTTCATGGAAAAAAAACTGTGGATATAATGATTTGGAAACTAACAGATTTGTTGTAGGGCTTAGTGTTCGAATCCCGTGACCAACATATTTTTTTGCACCCATTGGTTTCAGACAGTGAATACACAAGGAACATTGCAGTACAGGAATTTGATGTAATGGGATATGATAAAGAAGAAACAAAGAATACTTTAGTCATGTTCTTCAACGTATCCACCCTATATGAACTTTAAATTAATTTAGTTAATTTCAATGGAAATTTAAATTGAGTTTATTTAGTTTAGTTTTAATAGTTTATTCTTATTCTTTACAATATTCAATTCGATCAGTTAAAATGAACTCAAGAGAATAGGGTCTAGGGATCGATCATATTAGATTTTTTTGAGTGAACTGGTTATATAACTGAATTCCTTATTGTTCATCTATTTTTTTAATGAAAAAAATCAACTCAAGAGAACAGGGTCTAGGGCCCATACCAGATTCTTTTGAGTGAACTGATTATACAACTGAATTCCTTATTGTTCACCTATTGCGCGGTATTGTCAACTAAAAATTGTATTAGTATTAATTTTTATGTACCTTTTGTGACTTACATTTAGATCGAAGTATATGTTACCTTTCTAAAAACTTCTATCTTGTTCAGTGGGGCAAACCACAAAAGAACCAACGGGGGAGACTGGCAAGACCCAGTCTCGCTGAGGGAAAAATGAATTGAAAAGGGTGGAACTGTCGGGGTTGTGTAATCCTCGAGCAGTTAGACAGTTGAAGTCCATCATCAAGAAAACTAGACATTTCCTTGTATTCTTGAAGCGAAACAAACTCGAATACCTTCGTCGATCTTTGGTCTGAACTGAATCAGTTTTGTCTCTCAAGTTGAATTTTTACAAGACGTGAAACTGTTGTAAAGTGATTTTTAAAAAAATAAAGTGTTATGAAGTTTTCTTAAAAGTAAGATGTTAATAAAAATGTGAATTTAAAGTATTAAATCATAAAATAATGCTATATGATAATATTGAAAAGAGCATCGAGCTCACCGCGCAACGCGCGGTGGGACTCTAACTAGTTTTAACTAATCGATATTTGAATTTAGTTTAATAAATTTATTTTGATAAAATGTAATTTAAATTATTTCTATTTTTACTACTTTTACTATCATATGAAAACAATATGACCTTGAACTTTATTATTTTCCCATGATTTCAATTGAATTGATAAAAATCAATTGAATTGAGCTTAAATAAAATTAATTAAAATATAAATAATAATAATATATCAAATTAAACTAAATTTAATTGAATTAATTAAATTAAAATCAACTGAAATATAGTAAATTGAGAAAAATAAAATATTTCTCAAATTTTTCACAGAATAAGACAATCCTTTGTTTGTTGGAAATATATGGTACTAAGACAATCAAATTAAAGGTAAGTGAGTACTCCTTTCATTCCTCTCTCCATGATACCATATAATATATGTAAAATGAGTTGATGAAATTAAATTTAAATTATAAAATTGAAAGAGTGTATAAAATTTAAGGAATCTTGTTAAAAATATAAATCGTGTCGATGTTAAAAAAATCAACTCAAAAAGAAAGTGCTTGAAATAGAGAGTACTGTTTCATTGGATGTGAATTTTTAGTTGTTTTGTGGATTTGACATATTTTCCTTTTATGACAAAATTTCTTCAATTTTATCTACTAATTCTATTTCCCCTTTATAAATTCAATTTCATCTACTCATTTCATAAGGTTATGGTGCCACAAATAGAGAAACAAATGTAGTTGTATTATTGTAAGTTTGTAACGTGCCTCACACCACCTGAGAGATCTTTCGGGTTTAAGTGGGATCAATTTGAGATTTATTAATAAGAGTATGTGTACTGACAGTTCATTTATCTGTTACCTTTATTAAATTACATATTTCTTTTGTCAAATTTTGATCACGTATTTTTATAAATATATAAACAATAATATTATCATATGTGATATTGTTGGATTCGTCGTAATAGGTAGTTTCAAAATATTAATTTTTTATTTGTTGTTATTTTATGTAGTTAAACATATTAACGGTCATGGTTTTTGAATACCGTGAAAATATATATTCTATTCAGTTTAAGTTGGGAGGGAGTATTATTTATTTTTATGTTTTTACATTCAAATACATATTATTACTTTTTTTAGCTTTTAAAATATAATATTTAATATAAAAATCACTGTGGACTGTCCATATATTTTTGGAAAAACTGTCTTTACTAAGACTTTCTCTATTAATTATTTGGCGAGTCCCAAATAATTAAAGATTGATAATCCGTCCACGTCACCGTCAGTGTAATTGATAAATAAGAAATATTTGCAATTGTGCCTCTCTACTTTAGGAGATTTATTGTTCAACACCTTCTGTAGTTTCGAGTGAAGTTAACTAAAATAACAATTCGAAAAATCCACTAGGCTGGAGTTTATTAGTAGGTCACTAAGACACTAATCAAACACAAATTTTAATATTTCTTCTCTAATAAACAAACTAATAATAAATAATGAGTCAAAAACTATTAACATAATAAAAACTATTAATTATCAAGCCAAAATTCATTTCACAATTATTACTCCCTCTGTTTTTCTATGTTTGACACACTTACCATTTTAGTATGTTTTTCTAAGATTGTCACATTTCCTTTTATAGCAAAAAGTACACAATTCTCAACCACTCATTAAACTTTTTACTCTCCTCATCCAATTTCATCCACACATTTCAACTTGGAAAAAAATATATCTAAACCTATGGTGCCAAATATAGAAAAACGGAGGGAGTATTTTATTAGTTGACATTTATTAAATTATTTATATAACGTACCAATGTGCCGCATAAGAATTATTAGTTCTAAAATTAGGCCGTCTTTGTAAAATTTAAAGAACCGATAGATGTTTGTACTTAAATGTGTAATGGATCCGGTTTAGCAGTTAGTGACACTCTCTATAATTGAGAGGTTCAGTGTTCAAAACATACTTTCATCGAGAATTTTGAATATTAGAACAATTTCTTGATAGAGATTATCCATCATCATGAGACCGTATTGCAGTGTTTGAGTGTTCTCAAGAAAGCGTCTGTAACTATCAAATAGATGAACACTAATTTTCATGTTCTACTGAGTTTCAATAATCTATTATTTAAATGGTTTGAAACCTTTGAGAAAGATTCTCTCGTTGACTTTTGGTTTTTTTCTTTTTTAAGCTAGCTGACTTTTTAATCAAGTATATTTTTAAAGCTAGCTGACTTTTGTTTTTTCTTTTAAGCTGACTTTTAAATGAATGATTAGATCACATCCATGTTTTGCTTTGCACGGACATGAATTTAAATATTTTTATATATGAATAAATAAATATATTTTATAACATAATTTAATTATTGATAAAAGTGTCAGTCTCTTGAATACGGTTTTTATCAACTATGAAAAAACCACGGTTTAAACTGCAAATTAGAAAAAATAAAGATAAAATTTTTGGCTTGCATTAATCGGGTTATAAACTTATAACTATTGTTGCACAATAAATTTTTAATATTCCAACTGAAACATTTTACCTTTCTATTATTTTAATTAAACCTTGTTTTTCCATAAACCTATGGAAAGACGGTCTTTCTAAAGACATTTCCTTGATAAAATATTTATAAATGTCACTTTAGTGAAAGAACGTTATCATTATTAACATTGTATACATACAAATTTCATATAATATGAAAAATGATCAAAGTTTTGAAAATTTAATTGTAATATCGTGTCATTGCGAGGTTTATGATAACTATTTTTTAAAATAATCATAAATTTTTTATTTAAAATATTTAAATTAGATGTTAATTTTTACTAATTAAACTTCGTGCAATTGAATTATAGATGTCCATTTTCTTCTTATTCCAATATTTTTTTAAAATTTATTGTGATTAATTAATAACATTGTGCTTTTTTCACTACCATTATCAATGAATCATTTCTGACCAAACAAAACATTCTAGTGAAAGTCATATCCTATTAAATATCATAGGAAAAACCAAAAATAATTCCTCGGTCAACGAATATTGTACTCCGTATATCATTTTCAGACGAAACTAACAGTAAAAGTTGGACATTTTCAGCAACACTAGTAGCGAAACCATGATCAAATATAAGTAGGGGCTCACTTGTAATAATCAAAAAATTATATACGTTAGATCTAAAATATTTAAATTCGGAGTATCGTTAGCAGTTCATGATTAATTGATTGAAGTGGAAAAACAAAAAATATAAAGTTTTATAATTTGATCCAAAAATATATAAATTCATCATCTTAGAGAAATAAATAAAATTTATATAGTCTTAAAATGTCAATATTTTATAATTATTAATTATACAAATGAATTGAAATTTAATATTATAATATAATATACCTTAATGAATTAATTTTTTAATATTATCACTTGATATGTACTAAAATAAGTCATTTCTAAAGGTTAATTAACAAAAATTAATTAAATTCATACAACAAAATTGCAAATAAAATTACAGAGTATTAGATTTTTACTTGAAAGAATTTACATATAAAATATTTCTGTACAATATCTATTATTTATATAAAGCATTCTATATTGATTTACTTTTTAGAAATTAAAATTTATTAGAAACACTTACATAAAAAAATAATTACTCAATCTATTATTTATATGTTTAACATAGTAATTTTAGATATTTTTCTAGGCATATTAAATTGTGTGGAGAGAATCGATTACAGAAAAGAAAAGAGAAGAATAAGTAGATGAAAATGATTAACTTATTGTCATGAAATGGAGTTTGATAATACGAAAAGGATAAATCAAAATGGAAAGTGTATGAAATTTAAAAGTAATTATTGTAAAAAATAAGTATTATAAAAGAATGTGCATCATCATAAATAGGTTAGTATAATTAATCATCAATTGAAAACACTGAAGTATTTAAAAAGTATTTGAAAATTTTGGGGAAGAGGCTTGCATTGAAAATTGGGGATTAACTTTAAAATAATGTTACATTTTCAATTAAATTTTAAAGATAATGTGAAATTTTGTGTGAATTACATGTGACAACAATGACCTCTTATAATATATACTATAGATTTAGAGAATAATTACATAGAGTTCTCTTAAATTAAATAAAAAGTGAAATAAGTGATTATTACAAATCCAGTTTCACAAAGTTTTATTTTAGACAGGCTAAACTTTCCAGAGTTTATTATGCAATTATTGTAAGTTTCATTTGAGATGGGTTTTTTAAAAAATATATACTAATAAATCTAGGGACCTATTGTGCAATTATCAAAAAATTTAAATATCATAATCTTCCAAAATTTTCATTTATTTCTCCCATCGTCATCCTCCTTCGTTTTTTAGAAACCGTCGCGAATTGCTCCATCGTGCCGCAAATCGTTCTACCGCCATGATGAACTGCTCAGATTCTTCTACTTTCGCCGGCGAATCCTCTTCCGCCGTGAGAGGCGCTGCTGTGGTGGCACTTCCGGCGATTCTTCTCTGGCGATTCTGCTGTGACGACACATCGATGATTCTTTTCCGGTGATTCTACAACGCGGCGCATCCACGGTATGCACATCGAGTGTGAATCCACGACGGAGCATAGCGACGGCAGTGGTTAATTGCAGCTGTGACTTTGCTTCTCTGATCTCGGCATTGTTGTCTTCGTTGTCGATCAGATAAAAACAAACAACAATCGCAGCAGCATCGTTTAATTGCAACGACGGAATTAGGGTTTTGGCATCGCGGCGGAGGATGACAACTGGAGAAGTCATTTTCGTCGGTGGAAGCTGAAGCTGCATGCTGAAAAAGTGGAGGCGTG
>JAULKM010070581.1:0-11966 GCA_032355605.1 Rubia tinctorum
TGAGATACTTTTAGGAGTTGATCGACTAAAGGAGTCATTAGTGAGGTTTAGCAAGAGATGTCGAATTCACTCTTGTAAACTACTATCAAAAGAGGATAGAAGATTTATCTTCACAACGAGTAGTAAAAGTATTGAGTAGGTTGTATGTTCAATGATAGATAAGAGGCTTGGAAGTAGAAATCAATTGCGCTCAAGTTCCCGTAACTTGTGTTTAAAGTCCTCTTATCAGTAGTTGTTGCATATTTAGTAGATTTACATTGCTTACTAGTTAACTTGTCTACAAATTGATAAATTAGAAAAACCAACCCAACCCCCCCCCCCCCCTCTTTACAAGCTTTTGTATATCTGCATACCTTTATATCTAGTGTACCGTTATATGTGAAAACCCTTAGGGAATCCCTCTTCTTTGTGGATGACCCTGATTTGCCATTATCTACTTAATCGTATTTAGGAAGCATTTAGGGCTTATAAATTGTATCTTTGAGAGGTACGGCGACGACCTCCCACTTAGTGAAGAAAAAAATGGCCGCATTATCAAGTCTTCTAACATCTTCATGACTTCCAAAATCCAAAATGGTAAAATAGACGCAAAACTAGATGCAAAATCAAAATATTCAGCAACACGTCCATATACTTCCCAAAATCTACTACTCTATCATTCTAACATTGCTAGATTCTCCCCCCCTTCACCTTGGCATGCAATGTTGTCTTGAACGCCTTGATGAACATTCCCGTCTTCCATACTATGATCACCATCACCACAGTCATCATCTTCACTCTTCGAGAAGACTGGCTCAAAGTTATGAGGCTCTTCATCTTCGCTTAACTCTAAGCTGAGAATGCTCATGCTCAAATTAAAGTCCCGAAAGGGCAAATTAAAAACAAAGTCACCTATGAAATCACAATACGCCTGAAGAATGGAAGACCACTCGATTCCAAAGATAAAAATCCTCGAAAAAGAAAAGGACTGGAGAAACAAGATGATCTCAAAATGGAGGAACGTATTCCTGTAGAAATATGAAACAAGAAAAATCAAGAAATTTTGATTATTTATGCCAGTACAGGTATAAGGTGGAATCGAAATGAGAAAATCAATTATGTATTCTATTACAGTTTGGCATGCGATGTTATTAATGAAAATAATGGAGATCCCGAACCAAGGTCTGTTACCGAGTGTAAAAATAGACACGATTGGAGTGAATGGAAAAAGGCTATTGAAACTGAATTAGACTCGCTTAACAAGCGCAAATTCTTTGGGCCTATAGTACTCACGCTTGAAGATATGAGATCTGTTGGATACAAATGGGTAGTTGTGCGAAAAAGAAATGAAAAAAAATTGCGAGATACAGGCCACGACTTTGTTGCACAAGGTTTTTCTCAAAGGCCTGGAATTGATTTTGGGGAAACTTATTCCCCTGTCATGGATGGAATTACATTCATATTCCTTATCAGTATAGCAGTTCATGAGAAACTTAATATGCACCTTATCGATGTTGTTACCGCGTACTTATACGGATTACTTTATGCTAAAATTTACATGAGGATCCCTGAAGTATTAAAAGCATTAAGTTCAAAACCCAGAGAAAGATAATCAATCAACATAGGTTAAAGTAATCCAGACGCATGTGGTACAACCGACTAAGCGAATATTTGTTACAAAAGGGGTATGTAAACGTTCCTCTTTGTCCTTGCGTTTTCATCAAGAAAAAAACATCAGGATGTGTGATTATCGTTGTCTATGTTGATGATTTGAATATCACTGGGACAAATGAGGAGATTATGGAAGCAATCTCTTACTTAAAGAAAGAGTTCAAGATGAAAGACCTTGGGAAAACAAAATATCGTCTCGGTTTGCAGATTGAGCACTTGCAAAGTGGGATACTTGTGCATCAATCAAATTACATGAAAAATATATTAAAGAAATTCAATATGGATAATCTTTTCTTGCGAGCGTTTTCATTGATGATTAATCTCGAGGGTTAATTAAGTATTAACACCATTTGTGAAATAATCACGTGGGCTAGTTAGGACACAAAATTTTGAGTTTAGAGCAATCCCGAGGGCTAGTTGTGATCAAATCATGCAATCTAGTGAGGTTTTGCAGATCCCTTTATTCGATCAAAGATTTAAATTCCACAATCCAGAGTATTCGCATGGAGATTCATATCAGTTGGTATCAAAGCAAAGAGAAAGAATTTTTGGTGGCCGAACTTCTTAGGGGTTTTTGATCTTTTGCAATTTTTTAATTTTAAATTTATAAACTCATTCTCGGTTTTTTAACTGTGTTTGTTTGATCTTTCCTAATAGGAGAATTGAATCTAGAGTCAAATGATGTCGAAGGGTCTGAGAGTTAGAATACTTCGGTATTACTATCCGCCTTCACCTTCATCAATTAAGCCAGGAGGGTGTTGAAGGGTCTGAGCGTTAACAAGTATTATCCGCCTTCACCTCCGGCCAGTTTCGTAGTTTTTAGGTTGCTTATACAGTTTATGTGCTTGTGATATTTTTCGTCTACTCTTCTGAAAAATTATTGCATGCTCATAATCCTATTTATTTTCTTTATCATTCTTGAATTCCGTGATCTTGAATTTGTTCTTGAATTCTTGATTACACCTTATAGAAAAAGAATCTTTTGTATCATTTTCCTGATAAAGTGTCATATTCTTGATCCTTACCATGTTGAATACCTCGAAGTTCATTTGAATCGAGAGGAAGTTGTTGCAGATTTCTTATTCCAAGTTTTAAATAGGTGAATTTGTTCAAAAAAATTCAAAAATAAAAATAAAGGGTAGCAGATTTTTGGGGTTTGAAACTGAGATCTAGAGTTTGGAAACTGAAATTTTGGGGTTGTTTTGTAATATTTGAAAGTTTGGAGACTGATTTGCAAATTTTGAAATTTGGGGGAATTGTACTCGAATTTTGATTACTTGGGGGAATGAGATTATGATGGTGAGAGTTATATGTTTTTTAAAATTCGAATTTGTGGCTGAAAAAAAGAAGAAAAGGGAAATCCGATTTGAAAAAGGAAAAAGAAACAATATCCTAATCGGAATAGGAAAAGGAAATAAAAACCTTTTCGGGTTGGGAAATTGGTCTAAATTTTCGACTTGGTCAGCAATTAAGAGAAGAAAATCCTATTCTACAAAGGATTTGGGTTTTCTTATCTAATTCTATTTGAATTCGGAAAAGTTACTTGAATTTTCAAAACTTATTTGTCGCATATTTAAAGCATTATTCTTTTGATTATATATCATTCGATATAGCTCTGATTCAAGCTATTCAAGTTGTGTTTTATTCCTTATTCTCTTAAGAATATGAAACTCCAATTTGTAGCGCCCATTTTTGAGTTTGTCAATTTTCAAAATTTGAATTAAATTCTGTTGTACTCGTCTCTTATTTTGTTTTGAAATTGCGGTGAATTGATCAACTCCCCTTATTTTAGCCTTCGCCTTGTGAATTGTGAATGTTATACATTTGGTGAGCAACCAGATAGTAAGCGTGGTAATTAATCATGTCAAGATCCACCAGATGGTTGGGAACGAGAACGGATCAAACCAAATGAACCACTTGAACCAGATCGGTTTGTTGTTGCAATAAATGCACTCATGGGAGAAGTGCAGAGATTGGCAAGAAAAGTTGACAACTTGAACAACCCAACACCACCATCATTGGCCAGGTGGGATGATCCTCAAGGATTTGTCCTCAGTTTCCATGGTTATGATAGTTCAGAGGAAGATTAGGATGATAGTTCGGAAAGACGATCACACCAAGGGTCTTCTTGATGACATCGCCACAACAAATGCCATTTGCAGAGGAGATCAAGTTTGGACTCCAGTGAGAAATCAGATTCAGCTCGAGAAATTGGTTGGAAGAAACCTGTCTCCACCTGGGAAAGACTGAAGTCCGAGCTTCACCAATATCATGTTTCGCCTACATACCTAATGGAACAACATTCTTATTTGAGCAATATTAAGTAAGGAAATCGATTAGTTGATGAATACTGACAATATCTCAAATTGACCATGAGAAGGGTTGGGATGAAATAAGACGACACATTCATCAAGAATCGATTCATAGAAGGTTTGCGGGAAAATATTCAAGTACTGGTTAAGCTTCAACATCAAGTGTCGATGAGATATTTGTTGGTGAAAGCGAGATAGGTTCAGAGGACCCTCCTTGATTTTCCTAGTAAAATAATAGGGTCTGACTCGGCAAACCCTAGTTTGGCCATGGAATATGGACAAATATGGGCGGCCGTGGTTCGTTGCAATCCTATTAAACTCTAACTTTTAATCCTAGTGAAAGAAGGATAGAACCCCCTACTTAACGGTTTTTGAAAAATCCAGGTAAGTCCACTGCTTCTTCATCAAGTTCAGTTTCTTCAAATACTCCTACTTGTTTCCATTGTAAAGAAAGAGGAAACTTTCGTAGTAACTTCCCTCATACTCGAGTTTTAACAACAATTGAGGAGGAAGATGAAGAAGATGAATATGTTGATATGCCAGCGTTATATGAAAGCGAGGAAGAATAGGTAGATGAAGAGATCATCATAAATGATCATAGTGAACAAGGTCCCGAAACACAAGGTAACTTCGTGTCATTGAGACTTCCTAAATCTCAAATGCCCAAATTTGAGGTACAACACATTAATATTTTCCATACTCATTTTCTTGTGAAAGATAAGAATTGTTTACTGATTATTGATAGTAGTTCTTGTGCTAATATTGTTTCCAATCTTCTTGTTAAATCATTGTCTTTACCTATTACTACTCATCCATCTCCACATTAACTCATTTGGTTAAATGGTAGTGGTGAGATTAGGGTTAATAAACAATGCATGATTAACTTTAAGATTGGAAAATATCATGATTCCATCCCGTGTGATGTTATAACTATGGAAGCTAGTCATATTTAGGTAAACCTTGGAAGTTTGATCGTAAATCTATGCATGATGGTTACACTAACAAAATAATTGTGGTTAAGGATAGAACCAGGTATACTTTGACTCCATTATCTCCGGTGGAAGTCCTTGAGGCTCATAGGCGCATAAAAGTCGACGAAGAGAAGTTTTTCACTAATTCACTAGTTGTCAAACTAAACCCTAGCCAGAGTTTGAGGGTGATCAGCCAAAAGGTGAAAAAAGGAGGCAAAAAACCTGATAATTTCGACCAAAAATTAGGGAAGGCCGATCCAGGTAAGTCGGGTAAGTCACAAAATGATTCTGAAAAGTTGCGTAAAATCTTATCTTCACATCTCAGTCCTTTATCATCGATTTAGATGATGAGACATGAAATGCCTATTGATTGTGGTAAATCATTATATGCTTCAATTAGGGATGTGAATCATGTTTTTTCTTATTTTGTGCTTATATTACATTTTAAAGAAAGTTACTTCGCGAAGGATGATATTTCTATGCATGTTCCTCCACGGTTTGCTGAGGTGTTACAGGAGTTTGAAGATGTTTTCCAGATGAACTAATTCATGGATTACCACCCATGTGAGTCATATAATAGCAGATCAACTTGCTTTTGGATTCGGTCATTCCGAATCGCCCAACTTATAAAAGCAAACCTTGAAGAGACAGAGAAACTACAACAACAAGTCGGGGATTTACCTTGTGCTATTCCTTTCATTTTTGTTCCTAACAAAGATAAAAATTTGTGTATGTGCATTGATTGTCGTGCTATGAACAAGATAACCATTAAATATCTCCATCATATATCTAGGTTTAATAATATGCTTGAAGATTTTCATGGATCTGTGATTTATACTAAGATTGATTTAACTCAGGGTTATCATCAGATTCGCATAAGGGAGGGGATGAATGGAAAGCTTCATTTAAGACTAAGTTTGGGAAGATTAAGGATGGTGAAATTAGGGAAGATTTTCAATCTAACTTCTTGGCTTGGAAGGCAAAGCTTATGATGATCTGTCTTTTTCTTTTAAAGAGAGGCGAAGAGTCAGCACTAGTATAAACTAATGAAAATAGTGCCTATATAAGGATAAAGCAACTGCCTGATGCTGCTTTAAATTAATTTTTACTAAATTTTCTAGAAACCAGTGACTTTATGATTTTTTTCCTAAGTATATAAGTACCGGTACTAATTCCGGTGCCCAATAAGACATATATCGTTGCCTATCCCGGTCAAAGCAGCTGTTTGAGACTGCTTTCAATCAATTTTCTAATATTTTTCCAAACTCGAGAGCATAGTCTCAAAAATATTTCTAAGTATAGAACACCGGTACTAATATTGGCGCCCAGTAACACATATATCGGTGTCTATCTTAGGTCAAAGTTGTTGTCTGGGGCTGCTTTAAATCAATTTTATAATCTTTTCCCAACCGCGAAAGAAAATTCTCAAAAATATTTCAAAGTACACAGCACCGGTATGAAGATCGGTGCCAGATGTTTCGTTACCAGTGCCTATCTTAGTTGACAGTAGCTGCCTCACGCTTCTTGAAATCAATTTTTTTTATTTATCCATACCCTAGAGCAAAGCTCCAAAATGTTTTCTAAGCATAGGGCACATGTACTATTTACCAGTGCTATTTATGTTTATAACAGTTCCTATGATGAAATGGAGAAACCACTCTGTTTTCCAACACCGGTTTTTGGATCCCCATACTAGTGTTGGGTTTTATTTTCAGTTTTCAAGAACAAGAAAGACTAAAGGAGAAAATAAAACATCTCGACACTACAACCAAAATCAACTAAATTCATATAATATTATCAATTTTTTGAATAGATAGGACATTGGGGAGTACACAAAAGTATTACATTTAAGGTGATAAGATCCACCCATCATTTTCTTTTCAAGACACCATCGCCCCCCACAATTTGCCACTCTCATCTACCCATAATCCATCATCATATGACCGCCTATCTAATAATGCTCCACCCACGTCTTCCTAACTTGGAAATACAAATGGAAACTTAGGACATTCTGTTCGGACAAGCCAATTTGATATGAATCTCCTTGCGAAGACTCTGGATTACAAAATTTAAATCTTTGACCGACTGAAGGGATCTAGAAACCCTCATGAATTGATCACAACTAGCCCTCTGGATTTCTCTCAACTCAAAATTTTGTTTCCTAACTTGCCCGTGGGATTAGTTCACAAATGGCATTGATACTTAATTAATCCGCATGAATAAGTAACAATGATAACGCTCGCAAGCAAAGAGTATAAACTCAAAATTTTGAATATTTGAATGATAAAAGTGTGTGTAAAAACTCGGCCAAACCCCCTTATCTATAGGGTTTGAAGTCGTCCAAAACCCTAGCTCTAATCAGAATGGAATTTGGTAATTTCTGTCAGAAACTGATAAGGCTTATGGCAACTTTAAGAAGCTAAAACCATATTTAAATAAAATATGTTGAATCACGGCCGAATTCTTCCAAGATAATTATTGGATGAATATTACATTATCTAATCTTAACAAATCTAATTCTAGTCAAATCAGAAATGATTATTCTAAACCCTAATGGACTGATTTCGAGATTAAACCCTTCAAAAGCCCACATGGCCAAATTTTAATCCCAAAATTCAAAATTAAAATAATTTACAACAAATTACAATGATCACACTATCTCATTAAAAAATCAGTGGGAAAAAAAGTATAGTGTTCTTCACGATGTCTTCACTTCCCCGGCAGTCTTAAACAATTCATCCAAAACTTGTCGAAGTTGGTTTCTTCTTCAATTATTAATCATGGAGTTGATCCATCAAAGCATTTAAAGTCGCATCTCTAAACTTTGTTCTTTCCCTAGTCATGGGACCTGCCATGTCACTTAGAGGATCCCGAACATATCCTTTAAATGTTTGATCAAGCTTTGGCATATCATCATCAATGGTGGTAGTAGTCTTGGCATTTGCATCATTCCCTCCGTGGTCGAAAGGTTTCTCCCACAAACTTAAATCATCTTCAAAGGTAAAGGGAGATAAATCAGCAACATTGAATGTAGTACTAACACCATAGTCTCATGGCAAAGCAATCTTGTAAGCATTATCATTCACACATTCCAGCACTTTAAAAAGACCATCACCACTCGGACCTAATTTATATTTTAGAGCATTTAGAAAGCTCTCTTTTTGCAAATGCACCAGACCCAGTCTTCTGGTTTGAATCTCATCAATTTCTAGCCCTGGTTTGCATATGGTGCATTTGTCTGTTCAATCCTTAAGGGCACCTTCTCATGTGATTACTTAACAAAATCAGTCTTCTTTTCTCCATCAAGGTTCTTAACCAATTTAAAAATTCAAAGGAATTTTATCAAGAGAAGTATTAAGTGGAAAACCATAAATAATTTCAAATTGAGGTAAAGAAGTAGTAGAATGAACAGTGCGATTATGAGCAAACTCTGCTATCGGAATGCATGCTTCCCAATTCTTCAAATTCTTTTACACTAAGGCACAAAGGAGAGTGCCAAGAGTATGATTGGTGACCTCTGTCTGTCCATCAGTTTGAGGATGACTGGCTGTAAAAAATAGCAACTTTGTCCATAACTTACACCACAAGGTTTTCCAAAAGTAGGATAAGCATTTAATATCACTATCAGAAACTATGCTCGTGGGGATTCCATGTAACCGAGGACAAAATCCATGGATATGAAGAGGCGTGTATAACCCATGAGGTTTAGTTTTCGACTTCGCCTTCAAGCAATCAATGCAATTCCTACAAATCCTATCAACAGAGAATGCCATTTTTGGATAGAAAAAGTGTTCTCGCAACAAATTATAAGTTTTAAGTGCACCAAAATGTTCCATAAGACCACCTGAATGAGCTTCTCTAACAAGTAATTCGTGCATAAAACACTGAGGAACACATAACCTATTATCTCAAAACAAGAAACCATCATTATGCCAAAAAAATTTCTCTAAAGCACCATTCTCGCATGCAGCATAAACAGATGAAAAATCTGGATCAGTAGCATATAATTCTTGCACGAATGAAATCCCTAACATGATACATTCCAATCTTATAAGTAAAACATGTCTACGACTCAAAGCATCAGCAACAACATTTTCTTTACCATTCTTGTATCGCAATACATAAGGAAAATATTCAGTAAAACTAGATCATTTAGCATGACGCTTATTCAACTTCATCTGACTCTTCAAATATTTCAATGAGTCATGATCACTATTATTGACAAATTCTTTATGCAATAAATAACGTTGCCAAGTTTCTAAACTCTCACAATAGCATAGAATTCTTTTTCATACACAGGATAATTAAGAGCATCGCCCTTTAACATTTCAGTGAAGTAAGCCATATGTCGATTCTCTTGCATCAAAATAGCACCAATTCCAACATAAGAAGCATCACAATGAATCTCGAAAGTACCAATAAAATCAGGTAAAGGAAGAAAATAAGCATTACATTATCGTACTTTCAATTCATCAAATGCATTTTCTTGGCTTTCACTCCATACAAATTTCACATCCTTTTTATCTAGTTCATTTAAATGTGCAACATAGATGAAAAATCACACAAACCATCTATAAAAACTAGCTAAACCATGGAAAGATCTCACCTGATTTGCATTGGTAGGGTTCTACCAGCTCTTAATGGCCTCTATCTTGGTTTCATCTTGATGCCATCCCGAGACACCACAAAACCGAGAAACACCACTTCTGAAGTGCAAAAAGTACATTTCTTGATGTTCGCACACAAACTAGCATCACAGAGTGCAACAAGAACCATTTTAACATGCTCAATAAGTTCATTATTTGACTTAAAATAAATCAATATATTATCAAAATAGACCACAACAAATCGACCAATAAATTTTCTCATGACATGATTCATCAACTGCATAAAAGTACTAGGTTCATTAGTTAAACTGAAAGGCATAACAATCCATTCTCACAACCAAAAACAACATCTCCATCAACTACCACATTTCTCCTTTTATTGTAGTGTGACACATGGCATACATGGTACCACTTTCTCCCAATCACCCATGTATAAAACACAATCGTTGGGACAAGTATGTCCCATCGGACATAGAATTCTCTTCACTTTGTAGAGGTTGTCCAGTACACTGTTACCGGATGGAACCTTCTCATTCAAAAAAATTAGCAACTTATTCATGTTAGTGTCACTCCATGAACCAACACCTTTCATATTAAATAATTTCATCAAACATGACACGACCGTGTCTTTCTTCTTACAACCAGGATACAACAGTATATCTTTCTCACCTAAGAGATTTGACATAACTTTGGGCCTCCCCCTAAATTCATCGACAACCTCCTCACACATTGTTGGAATAGTGTCCTTCAGTCAATGTGCATTTTCCATAATATAGTTTGAGGATTAATTACGGAGATAATTAATTCAGTTATTTTGAGTGATCAGAATGTTTAGCTGGAAACCGCTTTCGATCAGCTAGCATCAATTATATTGGTCTTACAGCTTATTATGACTGAACCTATAGGGTCATACACAAGGAATAAAATTGGATAAAATAAATGACTATTGGGCTTAGAGCCCAAATAGTAATTATATGAAAAATGAGTTTAGAACTCATTAAATCCAATTGGGCTGGGCCCAGATTGACTTTAGGTTAGGGTTTGCTTTCATGTTTATTCTGTATAAATAGATATTTTACAGGAATAAACATTACGACAAACATTCTTGAACCTGACTGTTCCAGACGGCAGAAACAGAATACATCTACTATTCTCATAAAACCAACCTCGCCGTAAAAGAGAAGAAGAAAGACGGATGTGGTCGTCTTTGCTTGCGGATCTGTTCTAAGCTGACAACGGCGTAGGCGGTCTGATCGTGTCGTGTAGATACGTATAGAGGGATTGCATCTGAGATTCTCTTCTCCGTGATTGAACGTTTCTCCGCAAGGTACAAAGTTAATCTAAACCCTTAGATAGATTCAGATTGAATACTTGCATGAGATCTTGAATATGGTTATTGATATTCCGCTAAATTAGATTTAATCAATCCCAAATAGTGGTATCAGAGCTTCTTGCATGTTTTAGTTTGATCTAAAATTATGTAGATGAGATTTACATAATTTTGTCTTTAGATTCGTGTTCATCAAATAAATTATTAGATGATTAATTTGATTTAAACCACTCAGAAATTTTTATTCAAAAATTTTTTATTGTTCACCCGCCGAATTTACTATTCACCGACGGGTACTGTAGCGCCGCCAGATCGGCGATGGCACTGGCGGCGCTGGTGGCGCTGGCTGCTGCTACACCCCAACAGTAAAACCTAGCTACAAATTGTATTTGATGGGTTTAGAATTAATTTGGATGGGCCAAATTCATTAATTATGTGGTTGGACCATGTGAATAATTTGGCTGAAATTTTGTGATGTTATGGCTGGGCATTGAGGCCCAGGTCAGTTTGGCCCGGACGGTTCTAACCAGGCCAGGTTTTCTGGTCTGGTCTAGGTTGAACCGGTCAAGATTAGTCCAAATCAAACCAAAAATTAAATTTAAAAAAAACTGGGCTTAGTATTTTAATTTAATAAATTTGAATTTGAGTGGGAGAAATTTTAATTTTAGAAATTAAAATTGAATACGACGAAATTTTTGTAATTTTAGTTTTTGAATTTAAAATTAAACAAAAAAGTTATTAATTAAGTTTTTGGATATACTTAATTATTGAAATTTTAATTATTTTATTGATTATAATAATTAAATATTAGGTAAAGATAATTGAATTTAAAGATTTTAGAAATTAGTTGACTTATTTATTTTGGTCTGGATTGCCTAATATACTTTGATTATTTAGTAATTTAGAATTATTAAAAATGACAAGGAAAATAATTAATCTTAATAATTTTAGAAATTACTTAGCATAATTATTTTAGTATGGTTAATTGCATAACTTATTATGTGATTTTATCCCCGTTTATTTTATATTTTATTGGGTCATTCATTTTAGAAATGAATGAATGCATATATGAATTGGATTCAAAGTGCAAGGTTAT
>JAULKM010070591.1:0-11966 GCA_032355605.1 Rubia tinctorum
GAGACCACAAAACCGAGAAACACCACTTCCGAAGCACAAAATGTACACTTCTTGATGTTCGCATATAACTTAGACTCTCGGAGTGCAACAAGAACCATTTTAACATGCTCTGAATCTTCTCTGTTGTTGGACCAGGAGTACCATAATTATTTGTTTGGTACTTCCTTGAGACCATGTTTCTGGATGAGGCTTCTTATGAGCGTAGTTTTGCTAATGGCTACTGACAGTCCTCCCCCTTTGTCTCTTTGTGATAACAGAAGATTAAAGTCACCAAGTATAATAGTCGGGTGGTCCTGAAAGTAACTTAAGTTTGAGATAAACTCCCAGAAATCAGACCTTCCTAGGTCTATTGGGAGACCATATACAAAACCTAAACACCAGCAACAATTACTACGATCTGACACCAAAAGAAAGACATTATTCATCAAACTACATAGAATTATATCTAGCTGATTACACCATAGTATAGCTAACCCTCCCGATCTTCCGGCTGCATCAACAATGAAACCGCTTAAGAAGTGCGTAATTTTTTTCCGTATGCAAAAATCTTTTGATGTAACTCTTGTCTCAAACAAACAAACTATATCAGGTTTTCATTGTTTTATCAATTGATTGACCATTATTCTCGTAGGGGCACTGTTAAATCCCCTACAGTTCCATGCTATGATTGTCATGGATGATTGGGGAACTGATTTGGCATATTTCTCAAAAGCCCTAAATTGTTAGTGTGGTCATATGCTGCATTCTCTGTTGTTTCCTCAATTTCTGGAATGGGAATAGTGAGCTCCTTCATATTTGTGTCGCTGCTACATTCCCCTGGCTCCTTCATATCTTGCATGGGAAGTTTCTCCAGTTCCTGTGATGCTGCCTTGCCAAAATGGTGGAAGAAGATTTTGATCCTCTTCTTCGGTCTTCGTAGCATTTTGATTTCCTCTTGTCCTTCCCTGCCAACCTCCTCCGGGGATCTGATTCTCTTACAGTCAGGAGACTCTAGCTTTCTCATCCTACTGTTAATTGGGATTGGTTCAGATTTACTCATTGGTAGAGCCTATGTTGCCTGTCACAAGAAGGTCACCGGGTCAATGTTAGGGCTCCAATTTTGATCAGATACTTCCTCCGCTTCCTCAACTGCTTTCTCTTTCTATTCATGTCAACACTGTCCTTCGATTCAGTAGTTGTTCCATCCCTCTTGTGATCATTCACTCTTCCCAACACAGATTGCTTCCTCATCATTACTTTCACTTTGATCTTATACTTGAAACTGTCCTTCTGGATCTTAAAGAGATTCTTGTACTAGATTGCATTATAACGTTTACCTATCTTTTTCATAGGAGCTAAACTCTTTCTCATCAATCTCAGCTTCTTGATCTTTCTCTCCATGTTTACACTAGGGTTGCTGCTTTTGCTGCTCTTGTCTTGATCAGTGGTCATTCCATAAATGGTGATGAAATCTAACTGAGATTGGATGAGGATTGGATTAGCACCGGCTAGTGGGTCCATAATCATCTTAGCCACGAGCTCATTCTTTCTAATTATATATGGAATTAGGACATCTTCTAAGAAGTGCGCTCCGTTCAAGTCCAGTTCATTTGGTTGGGGTTCCATCTCCATATTTTCCTGCTGTGTGTCAAAGTGCTGTATCAGTGGGACGTACTCACCATTCTGATCATGCTGTCTATTGACTTTCATGACCTCAAACCATTGGCCTATATTTATGTCGAGGTTTTCTTCTTTCTCTTGTGAATCCACACCTAGATCTCTATATTCTTCTCTGTTATATTGTTCATTGGGCAAGTGGATATTTGGTAACATTGATCTCGGCATTGGTGGGGGGTCTGGTGGGGAAGGTGGTGATTGCTGAAAGTTCCTACCAAATTTTGGATCAAAGTGTGGCTAATGAAAACCTCCTTCGCCTAGCCCTTGATTTCCCCCTCCTCCTGTGTTTGCACTAACAATGTAGCATTGTTGATGTAAGCGACCTTCTATCTCCATCGAGAAAAGAAAACCCTCATGAACCTCATTGTCTAGTAGGTGACTCTACCTTTCCCAACGACTATCCATGTAGCCCAATGGGATTCTCGTATTTCGTTGTAACTATATGTGCGAGTGCGCTCTAAGAGAATATGGTAAAAGCTCCTTGTTAACGCCATACACGATGTCAGTGCCACGCGGAGCATTGTGGGGCTGGATAAAACTATCAATAAATTTTTCCAGAGCATTGTCATCATGGATGAGGCACCGCTGACATGGATGTCCAATCATTCCATAACTCTGACAAAATTTGTACATATGCTCTTAACGTATGTCTCCCTAGAATATTGTCTCCTCGTGCATATCAACATAGAAATCGGATAGCAGTGGATCTCCAGGATTTATCCAGATAGTAGCCCTATGATATTTTATATTAGGTGCTGGAAAGGGACTGATATCCACATTGACAACCGCTCCTGCCACATGTGCAACTTTGATAGCTTCTCTTGGAGCAAAAGCCTCTGCTGGTATTCCATGGATCTGTATGTTGATCTTAACTTTTTCCACCTTGATACTCCTAATTGAAATTCCAACTCCCTACCGTTAGAAGGAAAGGAAACCACCCGCCATGGAGAATTGGCTATGGTGGAGAGTAGCCAACACCTCTTCACAGGACTAAAACTTAACAACATAAAAATTCTTGTAGCGATGGATGGCATAGGTGTCAATACTCCAGTAGTCACTAAAATATTGATTTAGCCTGTGAGGGCTAGAATTGCGGTCGTTCATCCACACTGCTAAAAGGAAGTTCCGCTTCATCTCCACCAATTTCTCAATGTCCGCCATTGTTAGTTTTAGAGCACCACCTCTCTTGGTGGTTCCAGGTATAAGATCGAAATTTTTGTTTGCATTTAAACCAAACGGCTCATTTCTCTCTTCAGAGTAATCAAAACATGGAGGTGTATAAAGGGTGTCAGAAATGCCCAGAGATTATCTCTATTATAGTGAAACTTATGACGCTTATGCTTTCGACATGGTTGAGAGTTTATTCTACCTAACATTGCATTCAATGAGCCCGTATTTATACCCCTAAACTTCCCCTTCTTCTCCCTTGTTCTTGAGAATGAGCCATTTAGTGTAATGGCTATTAGATTTCCCATCATGATTGCATATATCTTAAAGAACTGAAACGAACCTTTGAGAAACGAAAAACTTGTTTGCTTTTTATCGAAAGACTACAAGTATGTACTTCTATTTACGTACCACTCTTAATCCCCAATCCACACAAAATCTACTGACAACCTTAAGCTGTCCGATCAGCCTTTGCAATCCCCAAGCACCGCTACCTAATCCTCACAGTACCTTAATGTCGTAAACCTAACTAATTTAATTAATAGTTGCTTGCCCTAAAAAACTCCCCTTGTTTACGCCAAATCCATCGTAATTATTAAACTCACCACCAGTGGCGGAACTACAAATAAATTTGCGTTGGGGGGGGGCTGGGGCGGGGCTGTATATTTACCCTTAATCATCGGAGGTTGGGGGCGGCCGCACCGGCTCCCCCTTGTTCCGCCGCTGCTCACCACACGTGATTAATCCTTCTCATCCCGACAAACCGTCTATTAAACCTTCCCTCCTTATGCAACGTGTCTTTCTCGCAGTAGAGAAGGGACGTCTGGTTTGAATTCCGATTTTCCCTCCTGACGGAACTCTGGATTGTAGCGGGCATTTTTCGACCCAGTTATACTCATGCTTCTCTTTCTCTCTAGTTTTAGAGAGATTTTTTGTTCTTTGGGCTTTAATACTATAGATGTAAATGAGTTTATGTTAAATTTCAAGATATGTTGGACTTCCATGTTACAAAATTGATATAAAGTAGAGGTGACTCAATACCTTATATATTAGTCACTTAGTCTCCAAGAAACCAATGTGGGAATTTATTTTAACATGTACGTCCTCTTACGTGCAAACGTGGAACACTCTGTAACCCAATATCGGGCCCAATTTAACGGGGATCCCAACATCGCCCCAGTAATCAAACTTGGGTTCTGATACCGTGTTAAATTTCAAGGTATCTTGGCTTCCATCTTAAAACCAACGGGTATTAAGTGGAGGTGATCCAAGATCTTATATGTAAGAAACCTATGTGGGATATATATTTCAACACGCCCCTCACGTGCCAAACGTGGAAACACTCCACGACCCATATCATGCCAAATTAAAAGAGATCCACACATCGGTCCAATAAATTCAACTCGGGCCCATGTTCAAATACTTGGCTCTGATACCATGTTGAATTTCAATGCATCTTGGACTTCCATCTTAAAACCAATTGGTACTAAGTGGAAGTGATTCGAGACCTTATATGCTAGTCATTTAGTCGTTAAGAAACCCGTGTGGGAATTTATAACAACGGTTTAGAATCTTATTTAAGACTAATTATAGTTATATATGGTGAGTTGGTTAGTCTATGTAAAACAAGACTGTGTGATACATATATAGTTTTTGAGTCGGTCTAAAACATCTTGGCCGACTCAGTCGGTCACTCTATCATATAAAATGACTCCATCTAACGGCTAGTCGACTAACTATTAGACGGGATATTTTATAATTGATATAACTAATTGAGTGATTTGTTACGTGTTTGTTTTTATTTATTGCAATGAGATTTTTATAATTTTGAAAAAAAATTAAAATGTTATTACAATGTAAAAAATTATAATTGGACCCAAAAAATTTTGAAACAATTTTTTTTATCATTAATCTAATTGTTAGTCTATCGACCTTTTCAAGTTAAAATTATTAGCTAAGCATAATTAAAATAATCTGGATACCCCAATTCAATACCTTTGGATGAGATCCACCTGGATGAGCTTTATTTGCACCGGAAGAAAGGTTCGCACTCATAAGAATGAGGGGTTAAAAATGCAAAAAGTGGTAGCAATGATAACTTGTGAGTTAATTAAGAAACGTTGTCGGTGGTGCCGGGATCATCCTTCCACGATATGAAGAACTGCATGTACCATGTGATTTTGAATTGCCCTCTTCCTTTTTCTATACTATTCTATATGTTTCAATCTCAGCGCTCTAATGCTAACTTGACACTTAACACTATCACTTAGTTGATTTGTCCATTATTTAAATTCTAATAATCATACCAGCCCATATAAGTGATCAATTAGGAATTTTCTGTCCGTTTCACTATGTTTGGCACCATAATTTTAGTTTTTTTTTTGCAAGTTAAAATGTATGGAGAGAATTGAGTGAAAATAATAAAATGTTTAATAAGTGGTTGAGAATGATTCACTTTTTTTATAAAAGGAAAGATGACAAACTTAAAAAATACAAAAATAAAAAAGTGTATCAAATATAGTGAAATGGGAGGAGTTTAATACTTTTATGTACTCCCTCCGTTCAAAAGAGTTTGACACACTTTTTTTGCTTTTTTTCTCAAGGCATGTTTGACCATTAATAAATTTTGCTACGTATGTTAATATCATGTAAAATTTTAATATTTGGAAAGTACATGCTACGAAGAATCCAACGATACCTCACATGATAATATTACTACTTATATATTACATGAAATTTATGGTCAAACATGGATTTATAAAGTTGACTAAAAAGTGTGCCAAACATAGCTGAACGGAGTGAGTACCAGTACTCCACACCACAAAAACCAGTTGTAAAACACCTCCAACAACTTTTGCCATTAAATAAATCGTCAACTTTTGGCAATCAGTGGACAAACAAAGTCTCTACAAATACTTTTTTGTTCTCTACTTAAAAAAATTTAACTCAGCAAGTAATCATTTATGCACTAATAATTCAAAATAGAAACTAAATATAGATATGCTTAGAATTGCTCATTTCCGTAGCTACCATTTAGAATTGCTTATGAAAGTACAATGACAAGAATACAAACTGAAACAATACTAGTGCACTAATAATTTAAAATACCAAATTAAAGTGAGAATAATTACATAAATAGGGAGAAATATGTGATAAATGTCGCAAGCTTTTCATTTATAAGGGAAACAATAAGGTCGATTGTACCTCGGACAAGTCGATAAGCACTCCATTCAAATTATAAGTGTATTGTGGGGCAATTATCGGTTCTGGAAGGGTATCGTCCTCCACAATGTCCTCTGCTGCCTCTTCGTCGGACTCGTAAGTGTCAACAACAACCGGCCATCTTTTCGTGTCAACAGAGGGACGTATGCCAGGTCTTTTGACCCGAGTACTATCTTCAACCGACCGCTGCGAGAGACGGCTCGGAGATAGGGATGATCATGGGTTTAGGACCCGACCAACACCCACTGGGTCAGGTATGTGTTCAAAAATTTTAGACCCATCGGGTCCGGGTATAGATCTTGATTTTTAGATACGGGTTCAGGTCGACCCAACCGTAGACCCATATAAGATTAACTATATATAATTTTACCAAAATTTCTAAATTACTTTCATATTCTCTTTGTATTTTATTTCAAATTTAACAAATAATATGTATTGTATATTTTGTTATCTTGAAAAAATAATTCTAATAAATATTGAATTTCAATTATTTGCAATTAAGATAATATACTGTATATTTTATTTAGTGAAAAAATAATATTAGACCCATTTAGGACCCGTTTTGGACCCGAGACACGTTTAGACCCATCGGGTCTGGGTACGAATCTAAAATTTTTAAACTCTACGGGTCTGGGCCGGGTATGGGCCGGGTATGGGGCTAATTAAATTTTCTTAGGGTCAAGTCTGAGTCTTATTAGACCCGACTTAGACTCAGACCCGACCCATGATCATCTCTAATTGGAGAGTGTCGTATAGGCGTCGGTCTTTTCCACGTCGTCTTGGCCGCCACTTCCACCATCAGGATGTAAGAGTTTTGATATCCGATGCCATTTTCAGGAATGAAGGACTAGAGATTTCACCACTCGGTTTCATCGACTACAATGTTCTCCATCTGAGAATCATGAAGGTGTTCCGATTCCGATTCGCTGGGAAGAGGAATATCATAGTTTAGGAGAGGTGGGGATTCCGAGCGGGCTGAGAATTCGTGGGTTATGGAGGCAGGGCTGGTTGAGAACTAGGGTATGGTGAGGGCTGCAAAGAGTGTGTGAGAGGAAGGTTCGAGGTGGGCTTTGAGAGTGCTTAGGGTTTCATGAATAAATTTATATTGTGGTTGAAGAAAGTAGATGTTTCAGAAAATTGGATCAAGAATTAAAATTTGAGTATTCAAAACTCATTCACCCAATTCTGAAAATAAACGAGGAAAATATTAGGGAGTTACTGTTGTTAATATGGCTCAACTATTAGATGGGTTGCTGTGAATTCTAAATCACTATGAGGACAAAATTGTCCAAACTAAAATTGTCCCCTTCCTTTTATAGAAACAGATCAAAGGGTGCCAATTAAAACAAAACAACCATTTATAGTAGAAATGGTCTCTTGTGAGGCAGCCTAACCTTTAGGCATAGACCTTTATTCAATTCTAGTTATATTCTAGCTATAGGGATCTGCCTCTAATAATTATACAGGGACATATCTCTAATAATTTTACAGAGACCTATTGCTAATATTTTTAGGGTTTTTTTTGTCCAATTCTCCCTCCATCATTTTCCCGCCATTTGTAGTCTACGAAAAAATTGGATAAAATATAAAAAATATTTTTAAAATGAAAATAATTAATATGATCACCAAACTGAAAATTATAAACATTAGCAAAAAATAGCATAACAACAACGAAAAATCATAAAATATCAACTAAAAAATTAGAGGAAAAAAATAATGGAATAGCATAAAATATTTTTTAAATAAAAAAATATGAAAAAACGTCGATTACAACTAACAAAAAACCAATTAAAAATCATAAAAACATCAACAAAGTTTCAATTATCATTTTTTTTAAAACTACAAAAATCAAATAATATCAACCAAAAGCTAAAAAAAAAAATCAATTCCTATCACCTAAACTTCACCCGAAAAATGAAAAACGTCAACGTAAGAATAAAAACACTACAAAAAATCAACATATGTCACCCAAAAATACAAACATCACCTCGTATCACCTAAAAATATCAACCCATATAACCAAAAAAAACTACAAAACATCGACTCATATGAACTAAAACTCACATTAAAAATGAAAAACATCAACATGAGAAAAATAAAATAAAAACATCAAAAAAAACTACGTTACCTCAAAAGTATAAATATTCACTCAAAAAATCATAAAACGTCAACAAATGTTTTTTAAAACTACAAATATCAACCTATATCACCAAAAATCTACAAAATAAACTCATAACACCTGAACCTCATCCAAAAAATGAAAACATCAGTATCAGAAAAATAACACTACAAACATCAACTTCTATTACCAAAACCTCAGCTGGAAAATGAAAAACATAAATATGGAAAAATAAAATAGAAACTGCAAATATCAATCCATATCAACCAAAAAAATGACAAAACATCAACTCATATCAATTAAATTTCATACTAATATTGAAAAACATCAACATATCAATATGTAGATTGCTTCTCGCCGCCGCAAAATTCGTCCGTGCACCGGAGCGCAACCGCCGGAGCTAACAACTTGAATGAATCAGAATTTGTCGGAAGAAGAAGCGCGACGGATCTCCGATTCTTTGACGGAAGAAGAAGCATGATGGGAAACCAGTGGAGATCGGTGATTTTTTGGTGAATTTCCGACATGAATCCGGTAGAAAATGGCGGAAACGGTCGGTTGGTGGCGCTTTCCGATTGGTGAGAGATTTCCGACCGACGGGAGAAAAAAAATGAAAAATGAAAAATATGAAATGTTTGTGATATGTATAGTATTTTTGTAATTGCACAGTGAATCCCTAAATTTATCAGCATATTTTTTAAAAATATCCCATTCCAAATGAAAGTTCTTGTAATTGCACAATAAATTTCTGGGCTAAAGTTTAAGTTGCCTAAAATAAGATTTTATATTTATAGTAAGTGTGCCAATAAAAACAAAACATAGGGAGTGTCTATTTTTTTTATTTTATTTGTTTTGGTGCGGATTGGCGAATAATTGGGCCAAGTAGTTCGATCGGGCGGGTGTATAAAAGTTTGAACCAGTTTCTTTTCTTCCCTCTCGCACGCAGAAGCAGAGGAGGGCAACTACGGAGGGCACAATATCAACAACAATTGGACTTAGCCGAAAGAAGAAGGTCCAAAATTCTCTCTTGTATTACACTAAGCAGTAAAACTTCTCCAGCTCCATCGTTCAGCATTGTAAGGGTATGTTTCTTCCTCTCTTTTGCGGGTTGACATGAAAATGTTCTCTTCCATTCTTTGTTTCACCCAAGCTCTTGACATCTTTTTGTGGCTTATTTGTTAATTTTCGAAAAATGGCAACCTTTTGTTTTCTGCATAGTGCTTTGAGCGTCTCTCTTGGGATTCTCAGGCTATTTGTCCCCTTTAGTATCTCTTGGTATTTGTTTTATTGATTGGAATATGTAGTCACATGTTCACAATGCCGTAGGATGAGGAATTCGGACTTTTAAGGTATGGTTTGATGAACCCGAACCATAAAGTAATGTTATTTTTCCATTATGGAGGGGCTGGCTTCAAAGTGTGATAAGAAAATAAGAAATCTCTTCCCTTGTAAGGAAATATTATAAGTGGTAGTTATCTTATAAAATTAGTTTCATTATAAAATTAGTTATAAATAGTAATTTACTTATAAACTTAGAATCCTATTTCCGTTAGACTTTAGTTTGTTATAACATTATATATTGTAACGCTCATCATTGATGAGATATGTCATTGATGTGATATCAATGCACCATTAATAAATTCTTTTATATTTTATCATGGTATCAGAGCTTAAAAAATTTTAAACCTGAAACCTAAATAAATCTGTTGTCGTCTTCCGCCAGAGCCGCCCCTGTCAATCCACGCGTTACACTACACGCGTCGCCACCGTCGTCGATTGCCCTGCCGGTTGCTATTTTTCTGATCGCTGCTGCCACCTCAACGATTGCCGCGATCCGTACGACTCCGATCTTCCGGCAAGTGACGTTCACGCGCCACCGGCCGACTTCACGCGCTGCCGCACCTTTCCTACCTGATTTTTCGTGCCGCTGCAACCCCTGGTTTTCGCCGATCTACGTAATTTACTACCATGTCTGATCTCGCCTCTGATTCTGATTTCGATGCTATTTAGCAAGCCCATATCGCCGTCGAAACTGTGGCTAACAAACTGCAGGTATCGAATGCCACCGATGTGATTGCAGCTTTACTCAAACAGTTGCAATTACAATATGGCTTTGAGGGATCTGTACCTTCTGGTCGATCTATGAACTCTCTTTACTACCTTGGTACCTCTGACGACCCCGATTTGTCAATCTTTCTCGTCATACTGAAAGGATTTTATTTTTTTAATGATTAACAATTTCATAATCTTATTCGCAAGTTGGGCATTCTTGATCATCATGCTCCAACTTGAGAGAGGGTGATAAGGAAATAAGAAATATCTCCCCTTGTAGGGAAATGTTATAGATGTTACTTACCTTATAGAAATAAGAAATCATCCCCTTCCCACTCTCCTTTCCTCGCTCTCCTCCCCGGTTCTCTTTCCATTCTCTGCCGTCCGCTCTCCCTTCCCCGCTCACGTGCCCCGGTTCTCTTTCCATGCTTCACCGCCCGCTCTCCCTTCCCCGTTCTCGTCCCTCGGTTCTCTTTCTATTTCCCATCCCGCTCTCCCTTCCCTGCTTTCGTCTTCCGATTTTATTTACATTTCCCGATCCCCGCTCTCCCTTCCCCGCTCTCGGCCCCCGGTTCTATTTCCAGTTCCCGATCCCGGTTCACGTTTCCCAGTCTCCCTCCCCGGTTCTCATCCTCTCCTTGTCCCAGTTATTTTCCTGTTCTCTTCCGGTTTGGTTTGAGTTCTCTTTTCTTTCCGGTTCTCTTTTGTTGCCCAGGTTTTCTTCTCTTTTTTCACCCATTTTCGGTTCTCATTTCCTTGTTTTCTAACCATTTTCGGTTCTCATTTTCTCAACTCCCATGTCCCCATATTCAATGCCATTTATTTCAAAAATTGTATAAAAATGTCTATAAAAGAGGTTTTAAAAATGATGATTTTGTAAAAAAATCTCACACTTATTACTATGAATTTGGGTGGTAAAAACTCCATGTCAAACAGATTCTCAATCTGTCGCTCCAATCAAGATACTTTACTGGATTGTGTTGACCAAATCGAGGGATATCATACTTCAAACCCTTGATGTCTCGTGCATATTTTGAACTAGACCCTGAACTCGAACTAGCCCTCATTCTCCTTGGGGAATCATGATGTCGATCGTGGCGATGTCTTCTTGAAGACCCTTGGTGTGATCGCCTTTCCGATTCATTTGAATCTTCATCAGAACTACCATAACCTTGAAATTTGCAAACAAATCCCTGAGGATTGCCATTCATGGCTATGGATTGTGGTGTAGAAGATGCCATGGTGTCAATTTTTCTCGCCAATCTCTTCACCTCACTCATAAGTGCATTCATAGTGACAACAAACCGATTTGGATCAACAGGTTCATTTGGTTTGAATCGATGTCACTCCCAACTATCCGGAGCATCATCTCGGGGTTTCTCACCATGCCTACTACTACTGGATGCATTATTCAGTGGTCTCATTTTCACTCCTCAATGAGATAGAACTCACATTTGGACGAGGGTTGATCTCAGGTTGAGAGGGAAGCTTTCCCGAGTCTCTAGCTTTGATTCGACTCAATATTTGAGCCATTTGGCTCATTTGTGTTTCTAGGTTCTTGATTCTAGAGTCGTTTTCTATTGGTGCTTCTCATGATTGTCAGCACACATTGTCAACTTCCCAATGGCCTGCATGATCTCTTGGTTCGACATCCCCGAACTCTCGCCTTGATTGTGGGGTTTATCACCAAGTCTTGGGTATTGCGGTTGAGGTGGCCGGTATGGTTGTTGAGGAGGGCGGTAAGGTTGGA
>JAULKM010070631.1:0-11964 GCA_032355605.1 Rubia tinctorum
TAGAACCGCACTTTCAAAAAACTCGGGGTTATATTTGCACATAACAAATAACTGAGGGTTATATGAGCACTTCATTCTTTTTTTTATTAAAAAATGTGGAGAAGAGAGGCTCAACTAGTGACATTTTATAGGATATGTCATTGCGACCACCCTACAGAGTGTTGCTCTTGGATGAGTGAATAGAGGTAGGAGTTTTTGGTTCCCAAGGCCGATGGGATCGTTGTTACTTATACCATAATTATCCCAATTCGAGCTTGAGCGGTAGCCCAAATTCATGGTATGGATTTGCATCAGGAAACCAACACTTTGGGTTAGATAGTTGGCCTTCGCCAACCTGAACAATACCCCAAACCCAATCCCTAGGATTAGTTCCCAAATCGGATTATGGAGAAATTTTGCAAGCTATAGCTAATGTGACAAAGAGTAGTGAGTTACTTCAATCACAATTGCATAGCGACATTAGATATTTGGGAACTGAATTCTTCTCAAGCATTGAGAAAGTTGAAGGACAAGTGAATGATTTGATTGAAAGGGTGAGCCAACTAGAAATCAAATATTCCAAAAAATGAACCATCCCTAGTTGAACTTGAGATTTTGGTTGATGAATCCAAAGGGGACGAGGAGTGGTTTGTTGAGAGTGAAGAAGTTGAGCAAGAGGTGATTATACTTAATTCAACATATTACCTATTTTCACCCAACCTCCACCTATAGAACCAACTCCAACATTTTCGAAACCCTTAGAGGAAACCATGGAGAAACCACGCTAAATTTCCAAACCACTTATTTCCTCTAGCGTTGAATCCTCCTCTACTACATCTTCCCCTTGGAAGATTTCTACCCTGACCTCTCCATTTTTGTTACCTATGGTGATGGGGTACAAACCCACACCATATAAATAACATTAGGCTCGTGCCGTTGACCTTAAATATATATATATATATATATATATATATATATATAGCTTCTCATGAGGCAACCCATGCTTTCAAAAATTAGTTTTTTTAAAATTTTTCTTTGAATAAAAAATCTTCACTTTTATCCTCTCATTCTTACCCCAAACCATTTGACACCACCACACTCCACCACTAAATACACAACTTAGGACTGCACATTAGTTGTTTCTTTGGGTGGATGTTGATTGATACTTGTTTAGTGTGGATTTGTAGTGGCTTGATTTGAAGTGCATGTTGGGATACATTTGGGGATATTGAGTTGGGAACAATGCATTGGGAAGTTATGATTCACTCTCAATTTGTTTACCTCCCTATCTTTTAATGTCATGTTTCTTATTTGAGAAATATGTGTGTTGTAATTGTGGGGGAGGAAAGATGTCTCATTGCATTGTGTTGTAGATGTTTAGTGTTTATGGTGTGTTTTCCTATTTAGCTTTTGGTTTTGGAACACTATTACACTTGGTATGCATGTTTGTTTTGTAGGAAGCATATGATTTTTGGAGGAAAGCGAACAACAGGGTTTAGGAGGAATCCAACTCACGGGCAATGTAGACGTACATGGTTTGTGAAACTCAAAATGGTGGACAATGAGGAGAACCAAACTCCCCAAATTCATGGGGCGTGTAGACGTACACGACCCATGAAGCTCACTTACCTTCCTACATCTCAATCACCTACATACCACCACCAAAATACCATCCAAGCCTACTTAGCCTCAAAACCCTGAAATACACACTGAACCTTAGAGGTAAATCTTCATTGTGATTCAATTATTTATTCAATTTTTTATGCATGATAGTGGTTGTGATTGAACTTGCTTGA
Organism: Rubia tinctorum; assembly: GCA_032355605.1. Lineage (NCBI taxonomy): Eukaryota > Viridiplantae > Streptophyta > Magnoliopsida > Gentianales > Rubiaceae > Rubia > Rubia tinctorum. The sequence continues at coordinate 1,776 of JAULKM010070631.1, forward strand.
TTAGAGGTTAGGGGTAGTTTATTGGGTGATGATAGTAAGTTCATTAAATTTCATGATTGTGTCACCAAGGGTAGACTTTAGTGTTCATTTTTCACTGTGAGTTCTCTCCTATTTGTTCCCTTGACATATTTTCAATGATTTTGTATATGCATTGAGTACAATACAAGCTTTAAGTGTGGGGGGGAGGGGATTAGATAACACTTATGATTCTTAGTTGTTTCTATGTAGCTAAGAGATCTTTTAAAGAGAATTTTGAATATATATATATATATATATATATATATATATATACATGGCTAAGTGGAAAATCCAAAAGTGTGACTTAGGCAAAAATGGGAAAAGCCCGGCTAGGTTAAAAAAACCTAGAAAAAAATGAGAGGCCATGGTGTGGAAGATTGTGAGAAGTGAGTTCAACATGTGTGAAGGCTAGGATAAAAACCCAAAAGGGTTCCTAGGCAAAATGAGAGAAATTGAAGGGAAAAAAATCCCATGGTTCTCTTTGGTTGTTCTTTTGGAAGTCTTTTTGGTAGAGTAACTTAGCTTCACACTCATCTTCGTGAATTTCACCTTTTTCTTGGTATGATCAGTTGGATAGATTACTCTATCTTCTTTGGGGAGAGTGAGAGTTGTGAGATTCTTACATCTTTGGGGAACTAGGGTAGTCTAGGAATAATATTGAATGTATTTGTTAACTTATCTTTGCATGCTACTTCCTCTTAGATATTTGCTTGTTTTTGTTTACTCGAGAACGAGTAAAGGTTTAAGCATGGGGGATTTGATTTACACCTAAAAACATGTGATAACTAATGCATTTGACACATTTGTTATTATATTTTGGTTGGTTGATTGCTACTTTTAGATAGGTTTGCATTAAAAAGGGTTTAGATGATTGTTGTTGGTTTTATTATCTAAATCCCGAGTTTTGTAGACTTAATTAGATATAAGGCCCACTATGTCCTCACGAGCGCCTAGATTATATTTTGTGAGCTTATTGGTAGGTTGCTCATGAGAACTTTGGCGTAGTTTGTAGAAGGTCATCTGCAAGGGTGGTAGTAGATAGTAGAAGGTCACCCACAATTGTGGTAGAAGACTAAAGGCCATGAGTCAAAACGTGGTAGAAGAGAGAAGGCTCGAAGAAGGAAGACAAAGAAGCGGAGAAATTAAGATCCGATAGTTGTACAGAGTTCTGGGAATGATGCAAAAAAAAATCAACATACGAGGGTGTCATTGTTGTATTCTTCTTCTTGAGCGCTATATAATCGACTAAAATAACTCTCAAATCGGATCATCAGTTCATCCATAGCAGTGCAAACAAGTTGAAGGAAAAACCCAAGTTTAGGAAGGAGTCCCAGTCGAGGCACTGTAGCAACATGACTCATGCCAAATCATCCCAGAATGACCCGTGCCAGAGCACCTCAGCATGAGAAACTGTAGCATCATGGTCCGTGTGCTTTTGCACATCCCGTATGAAACAATATTGAAGATCCAGACCTTTATGAGGCTAAGTATGGACACAGACCATTCCCTTTTACATGAACCATGTCATTTCATTTCAAACATTTGAAGAAGAGCCCGCGGGATGCAAAGAATGACACTATCGCGTCAATGTTTTGCTTAGAAAATGACCCCCAGGAATTTACATGGCCTGCGTCGTTCAACTAATCAAGAAGAGCTTCCAGCCGATGACTCGTGCTGAACGACATGGTCCCCAACATCAGAAAGGCAAAAAAAATGGATTCCCAGATGGTGGTCCATGCCAGACCCATCCGGCACGACCTTACCCGGCAGCACGAGCTGTGCTAACCCCAGTCTGCACGATCGTGCCAGGCATCTCGGCCCGTGCCAATTTTGGTTGCTAGGGTTTTACTATTGGGAGACTTCGGGTTTCTTCCATTCTTGGGCCTTTAGAGGCCCATTTATCTTCTCCTCTATAAGGAGTCTTTAGTCTTCTAGGGTAAAACAAGTAGGCATATTGTAGATTTCTAGTTTTTGGTAGGTAGAAAAAAGAGGAGAATTCTCTTTCTTTAGAGTTCTTCTTCTCTTTTATTTCTTTTCTCTTCTATTCTTTTCTTTCTTTTTAGTTTCTTAGATCCATTTTATTTAATTCAATAAATAATATGGATTGAAGTTTGGTTCATTTTATTTCTATTCTCCTAAGAGTAGGCAGAGAGAGAAAGTGATTCTCCATTCTTTCTAATTTATTTTCTTCTTATTTTGCCCATGGGCATTGAATCCAATGAAATATTTTAGTTCAATGCTTAGGGAGTAGTGATTTAAATTGAGGTTTATATATGTATTCATAATTCAGTACTTGTTTTGGAAGATTCTATAGATCTACCTTTCCTATTTCGCTTATGAAATGCATGATTGTCACACTACTTATCAATTGTATGATTGTTACACTAAGATTGGCACATACCGTGGTCTACTTTCATGTTGGCACACTTATTGATATCCCTCGGGGAGGGAAACCTAGATGTATGTGGGTAATGATAGTCCGAGACCGTATGCGTGTGTGCATGTAGGTCGCCGAGTCAACGTTACTATCGACCATACACTAGTCTTAACCGGAGACTTAACGTGAAGGGTTGCTAATAGAGATAGTGTTAGTATAAAACTAGGTTCAGCGTATTTCATAACCTTAGGGAAACGATAAGGTGTCTATCCTTTAGCCTCTGTAGGCCTAGGGAGAAGCATTCATAGTGTTGTGCCCAGGACATAATAGCACATGGAAGAATCAGACCTGCACAATGTGCCATGCTGCAATTGCACTTCCCTAATTGGGGAGGCGGGGTCGATGGAAGAAAATATGCTTACCCTTATGTGACAGATAGAGGTAGTGTTAACCATCAACCACACTAAGTGTCATAAGCATTAGGATAGGTTCATATGTCTTGAATGTGATTAGATCTAGGATCAAAACATGTCATCGCAAATGTTCCCTTAGTGTTAGTGATATATAGTTTTACTATCTTGTGCTCTTGCATGCTTGTAGTTGTTAGATAAAAACCCTGTAAAATATGTTTTGCAACATTAACTATTCCTGACACGTGATTGGATTGACAACCCGGTCGCGGCTGCATGTAGTTAACTTTTATATTCATAGCATGTCCATGGAGGACCCGGATCTTGCCACTATCTACCCTATAGGTAGATTAGTAGTAGGAGCAGAAGCAACATTATAAATTCTTATATTTAACCTTAATAAAACCTCTTCTTGAGTTTCACAATGCCAAGAAGAGGCGGGTCACTACGATTTGGAATTTTTTATGTAAAAAGGGAAAATCTCTCTATGATGAAACTTATGAGAAGAGGAGTGGCTCAATGGGCGAGACTATGTAGGAAATGTCATTGCGATCATCCTACCAAGTGTTGTTATTTATTTAGATAGAAACACTGTGAGAATAATAGAACCATTTGTTTTAGAAACCAAGGGTATTATGAGAAGTGTAATAGAGAGGTAGGAGTAGGTGATTCTCATGGCCAAATGGATCAAGAATGGTTCACATGTACTCTCTCAATCCTGGGTGGAGTGGTAACCCGAATTTGTGGTATGTAGATGCATAGGGAAACCAACACTATAAGCTATAGTTGGACTTCACCACCCTACATCATGTACCAAAACCAAGCTCAAAAATGAGTCCCTAAGTCCGAGCATGAAGAGCTTCCAGAAGTGTGGCTAACTTCATCAAGGTGTAGCTTATTACTCAAAAAAAACCCACCCCTTAGTGCATGAGCACACACTTGGGAAGACTCGTGTGTGTGATACCACATGAAAATATCTTCTAAACCTCTTTTTCCCATGTGAACGACCCCGACTTATCACTGCCTACTTTCTAGTAGTCGGTAATAATGGGGCAGCAACTATAAGTCTTATTTTTATTGTTGTGTTCTGCTTATAATGACATCGGAGTGCTCATTAGTTGGTGAGGTATTGGTGGCCTCTCTTTGGATTACGCTGACTATTATCAATTTGTTGAGCTCTTTCTAAGCTATAATCATTCAACATTCGGCCATTTCCTGATCCTCTCTTACCAAAGCAACACAATATATTGTCGATTAACTTAATTGTCACGTGGCATGAGGACAAAACATCTTTGGCTTGGATCATCCATGGATAACATAGGATTACATTTAAAGCTGATGGGACTTCCACAATGGTAAAGTTGTATTTAATTGTTCTTCTCTTCTCTCCATCGTCAATAGTGACCGGTAATAAGATTACATCGATAGGAATTCTGCTCTTCATGTGAATCTTGACAAGGGTGATGTATATTTCTGTAATTTCTTATTACCGAATCCTAGTTAGGCAAAGCAGGTAGTAAACATAACCCAAAACTTGTTTCCACCATCGTTGAAAGCACTTTTAACCAAGGCATCCCCAATGCCGACAGATATCACTAAAGGATCAGAGTATGGGGTATGGTTGGGTACCACATCACCGCTCGATAAGGTAATAGTTTCATCCATTTTAAAGTGATTGATTTTTTGTTGTGTCGAGTTCTTGTACCATCTTAAGCTCTTTCTCGTAATCTTGTTTATTTGGATCATTCCATTGATTACACTCACTATATTATGATTCATTGGTGTCTGTGCATTTCTTGGATCTTTACACCATTTCCGGTCATTCCCATTTTTCCTCCTATTCAGATTTTTCTCTTGGATTTGACCGCCTGGCCAATCCTTCCTTGCTTGAGAGAGAAGAACAAAAACCTTAAGCATTCCTCAACCAATGTATCTTTCAGTCTCAAACTTGAGCTGAAAATATTTGTTTATGTTATGTCCTTGACCTTTATGAAGTTCATAATAATTATTCGAGGCTCAGATGTTTGGATTGCCTAACATTGACACAAGAGCCCAAAGGAAATACTAATTGACGGCTAGGCTATGTGTTCTTGAATATGATAGCGGGGTATGTCCTCCCATGCGAGGCTTTAATGGAGGTTTTGGTCCTTTACAACCCCTCATATCAATCTTATCATTTTATCTCTTACATTTAGTTGTTTCTTCCACTTTAGCAGATCTTTCCACAATGCCTTGAAGCTGCTAAATGGTGGTTGGGGGATCGACCCAAATTTATCGTATAACTTGCCATTTGTTATACCGTTCAAGTATCCTGAGATAACCATTGAGTCTGTCATGTCCACAAATTCCAGACTCTCTTCTGTGTAAACCCTATAAAAGACTGTTTTGACTCATTATAATTTTGTCAAAGTTTCAGCAAATCCGTCATGGTTTTGGTGAACTTCCTAAGCTAGTAAAAGTGGGTTAGCATGCCTCAGCTGATTGTATGAAAATTGGCAAACTGCCCCAAAGGCAAAGACTGAACCATTGTAACACTTCCCCTATGAGTTAAGATCCCACCAACTTGCATTTAATATTGGGATGTATGCTTCGCTATTCTATAATCTTATTATAAGTCATTATGAAATGATAGGGATATATCTATCTATTCGAGACAGAAACTTTGTTCGGTAGTATCTGAGTAGGATCATATGACATTTCTAAAATGGAGGGTAAAAGGGTGAAGAAACCTTTTGTCTAGTCTTCTTGATAATACGCTCGAGCTCCCGATCGATAACACTGAACTTCGTATTTACAACTTATTTCTCGGATTTGTGGACAAGTATCCAAGGATAATTTAAACAAGTATGAAATGTACTTATCGGCACCTAAGTTTCGATGAAAGAAATATAGGTAGGCGCGTAGTCCATGCCGAAGGTTCCAATATCACTTATATGTAGGGATCTAACCCCGGATACTGTCGAAGGAGTGCTTACCATGTATAAGTATGATAGATAATTCATTGATTAGCCATAGTCGATCCCTGAAAGATCTGTTGTGATGGTGTTTGGGTTGACCTTTGCAACTGCTGTTGGTGTTGAAGGTTTCATTTGGTTTGAGAAAAATACTACACCAATGGGCTTGTGTGACGGGTAATGCTACATTACCACCTTCTGTTATGACAATGAAGTTTACAAATATACCGACCTCAGTGGATGTGACTGTGGAAAACTCTACATTTCAACCTACATGGGGAGATTGTTGGATTGGATCCCCAACGCTGTATAAGCGCTTATTAGTGTTCCCCTCTAGATTATGTGATGGTCAAATGGTACTTATCCTGGTTTGGTTGGCAACTAGTGCCACCATAGGAAGAGGTTTGTGAGAGGTCGTTGTACCTCTCAAATATACAATTATAGTCCTAAAGTGCTTCAGAAATACAACTAAGTATATAATGGAAAATCGGGGTCTTCCACAAAGAAGAGGGATTTTCCTAAGCGTTCATGCATATAAGGGTGGATAATAGCATATGCATATGCATATATTTATATATACACACATGCATATATATACACATACACACACATACATATATAAGCACTTTAAGAGGGGGGGGGGGGTTTGGTTTGGTTTTGCTAACTTATGAATTTAAAAGACAAAGCAACTAGCATAAATGAGAGAGTAAGCTAATTATGCAACAAACTACAAAGAGTGAATTAAACACAAAGTACGGGACATTGGGCGCAGTTGATTTCCACTTCCAAGCTTCTTATCTATCCTTGAATTCATAACCTGTTTACTACCTTGACTACTTATTATGAAGATAAACCTTCCATTCTTCTTTGGTAGTAGTTTGTAAGAATGAATTCGGCATCTCTTGTAAACCTCAATAATGACCCCTTTAATCGAGAAACGCCTGAAGATATCCCATTAATGACATTATGTGCGAAGAATCAACAAGTTTGGTAAATGTCTAAGCATTGAACCAATTTATGCATTTACTAAGATTAGTCAAGAAACTTCAACATTCAATGACTTCTCCTACTAGCTACCTTAGGATAAACATGAAAAAGGATTCAATATCATCTATAAATTATAACATCATAAACCCAATTAGAAACTCTAACTCATGCTCTTGGATTCCATGTCAAAAGAGGAGAAATCACCTAATTTCATCAACTTCTAACAAGTTATCATACAAGCATTTCATATCATCAAACTTAAAATGACATAAATGACATCAACAATTAACAGTAAAACTCCATAAATGCACAATAGACAAAACATTAAATAGATGGAAATGATGCTCAAGACATGGTCAAGGAAGCTCTAATAAATTGGTCCCAAGACGAAATCTAGCCTAGATAATGAAAACCAATAAAAATCTACAAGAATTCATGGGATAAGTACAAAAAATAAGAAAGATGAAGAAAAACTAAGGTTTTAATTCCTAAGTCGAGCTTACACAAATGGGGAAGAAGTGGGCTATTTATAGTCTAATTTGATCAAGAAAAGTTAAAAGATGTAGCAGAGGCGTGCGGCCGCATGGGCCGTGCATTTTTCTTCTGAGGAATGTATTGCCCCTTTGTTTTGGGCACGCGGGTGCGCGCCTATGTGTACGGTCCGTACACCTGTCGGTTCCTCTTTTCTTCAACTTGTATGCACTGCTATGGGTGAACCGCTAATTCAATTTGGAAGTTCTTTTAGTCAATTTTATAGCGCTGAAGAAGACGAATCCAATGGTATCACCCTTGGAAGATGGTTATTCTCTAATTGTTCTTAGAAATTGGTCCAAACTTCTAGGTCATTATTAATCCGCTTCTTTGTCTTCCTTCTTCAACCCTTATATCTTCTTTCTTCAACCCTTATATCTTCTACCACATTTTGACTCGTGGCCTTCAATATTCTACCATCCTTGCGAATGGCCTTCACAAAACCATTCCGAAGAGACTAAGAGAAATCTACAAATTAAGCTCACCAAAAGGAATCTAGATGCTCGTAAGGACCAAAATCCATTAGACTCAAAGTAGGTTATAAAATGAAGGATTTAGATATGAAAACCGAAAATGGTTATCTAAACTCCTTATGATGTAAACCTACCTAAATATATCAATCTTCTAACAAAAAGATAACAAATAAGATGTTAAATTATTTGGAAAATACATGCATATGATGTTCCATCAGGTTGCGTTAAGCCTTGAGGAAATCATCGAACTCCGCTGATTTGAGCTGGAGGTAATCTCGTTTGGCAGTGTCTTATTCTGAATTGGTTACTACTTCCATTGAAAACTGGAGTACAATCCGAGTAGATGATCCTTCCGCTGTTACTTTTGTGTTGACTAATAGAGATAATCCATCTGTCATTGGGAAATTGAATATCAAATGTCGTGCGTAGTTCTCTTCGAGAGCGCCACTAAACAAGGTGGTCTATTGTTTGCAACTGGGTCTTACCACGCATGCCAATTAATGCATGTCAAACCACGATCTGAAGGCCAAACCTTGTTTCAATAAGCCAAATTTGTAAAACAAACTCCTTGGGGATGGCTGTGAGAAGAATTTTTTTATACCAAAGTCAGAAGAAAAAAAGCGTTTGATCTGAGTATTGAGAACTGAATGAATAGAATGAATGGATACCTTAGTATTTACAGAGGTTGAACGCGAGAGTTATCCCAATCATGTTGGGATGAATATACACATTCCATGTAGGAACATGTGTCTTACCATGATAGGATTACCATGGAGATCTTCCCTTTGTTGCATGGCTTTAACCCAACAAAATATAGTGGCGCAACCTTTGGCCTAGGTGGGTTGTAGTAGCATGACCTTTGATGCAAATCGAGATCTTTGGCTCGACCCTTGTTAGACTCCTAAACAAAATGGAAGAAAAGAATGAAAAATTTTTTAATGTCTTTTTCGTTAATTAATATGATCACATTAACTCCATGAAGTGTTTTGAGCTTGTTGGATAAATGTTGTAATAATTAGGTTCAAATTTCTTTATGTTTTTAACATTAGTTTTTCTTTAGCTTACTCATGGACATGCACAGTTTAAGTGTGAGAGAATTTGATGTGTTGCATTTTGTATAACACAAGTAAATATTAGATAATTTAGAGTTATTTTGGATATATATTTTGTTTAATTATGTAATCAAGAGCTGAGAAGAAAATTTGGAGATTTATAAGAATTACAAAAAAATAAAAATATTTGAAGAACAAAAATTGAGGATAGAAGAAATCCGCTACTGCAGACCCAATGCCGCTATCGCAACAGACAAATCAAGGCGATGTTGGATTGCAGAAATCCATGGCCACGGGTGCCACTAGCCGCGACGGACTATCTATCTATATCATATTTAGTTTTCCATTTTATTTAAGTCTAATGAGGTTTTATTTATATTAAAACTAAAATTATATTTCATTTCTAACTTAGATTAAACCTACAATTACATACGTACTTACATTATTATAAAGACATTCATTATATTCTTAGATCTAGTTTTTCCATGGAAAACTAAACTCTTAGTTTCATTTAAAAATTGAATCCATCGCTGATTTGATTGTGAGATTCTAAACTCTGGTTCTATTTATTCTTAATATTTTCTAAGTGAAGTATTTTTTATTAAAGTGCTAAAATTACCTTAATTTTAGATTGAAAGGACCAATATGACCCTACAAAAGGAAGAAAGTGTCTGGAAAGGGTGAGGCCAATTCCACTTCACTTAGACTCAGCCTTTCCAGATCCGAGTTATCCATATCCCCGTTTTTCACTCAACATCCTGCGATAAAGTGTTAGTCCTTAGGTTTTCTGAGTCTACTCGAATCTGAGTCGGCCAACTCAGATCCAATAATGGCCAACTCAGACTCAACTCAGGACTGAGTCAATTCATCTCAGGGACGAGTCAACGGCGGGTCGACTCATCAGAACGACTCAACTCGGATCAACTTGAGTCGTGTATTTTTCTGGACATGAAGGATAACGGGGGTACTTCTCCATTTTTATTTTATTTTTCTACTTTTAATTTTCTCTTTTCAGGTGGGAGGCTATTAATTAATTTATGCTTTGATTTATTTTTATTTTTATTTTTAAAATGGGCCAGAAATTATATGGTTTTTTTTGGTATTAAATAAGAATTTTCTCTGTCAATGCTTGTTTTGCTGACAGCCTGAGTCGGTAGAATTTTATTAGTTTCAGATCTGATATCCAAAGAGGCAAAAGGAGAAATCCAAGTCAGAGTTGTTTAAGCAACGGACTTTTGGCGATACTGTTTTTCTGAGAATTTAAACCAGATTTGTAGGTTTCGGTCTGGTAGGCTGCTTAGATCAAGTATATTGTTAAGTCAATTTATTTGGTCTTTACAGCCTTTTGGAGCCAAGTTAGAGTGAATTCTATGTATTATAAGTGATT